>NIUQ01001173.1:0-33994 GCA_002796945.1 Plectus sambesii | reverse complement strand
TGATCATAATGACCCATTTTAGAGGCTTTGAAAGGCGATGCACGATTTTGCTGTATGTGCAAAATCTTGTACTTTAAAGTAGAGATAAAGTGACGAAAAATGAACTAATTTTAAAGATTGAAGAAAGGAAATTTAAGTTTAAAACAGCTCTACAATCTGAAAAAATCCGCATTCAATTTGGTTGTATATTATTGGAGTTATTAATCCTCAAAGCATTATATCAGAACATATATAGCAACCTTATAGTTCTACCATTTAAATCTAAGCGCCTCGACCTTTTTTCTCCTCGACCTTTTTTACCTCGACCATTTTCCCTCTCGACCTTTTTTCCCTCGACCTATTTTCTCTTCGACCTTTTTTACCTCGACCAAATTAACTCGACTTTTTTTACCTAGGCGCTGTACATAATTCACAATTTCATATTATGTTATAATCCACCGTTGGACATAAAATCAAGGCACCGGTATCGATTGCGCAATAAACATGAGCAAATATTTACAAAAGTACCCAAATTACTTATGCTGTTATTTCCGTGCATCTTCGAATACTGGATGGTATGGAAAGCAGCTACTGATTCGCCAAAAACCGTCGACGCGTTGCTCCAGTGCGATGGCGAGGTAGCTTGTCACGTCCCAGCTGAACCGATCTCGTCCACGTCCATCCTGCCAACTGAGAGAGTAGAAGCCGATGTTGGATCCCATCTTGTAAACGAGAAGAAGTCGCAGATGGGGGTCTTTAACTGTGGGCAATCTGCTGTCCATGTCCACCAAAACTCGGTATTTCAACGCCATCTAAAGTAAAGCCGAGGATAGTATATCGATCAACACCTTATCGTGCTCGAATGGGCGCTCCCACTATGAAACTTAACAATTCTGGATTCTTTATAGAGCTATTTAATTTAAACTAAAATAAATGATATCAATAAACATAAAAAGCTAACCTCGACTTGGTGCATTATTTGTGCTTTGTCTGTCTCGAGGAATAGCGAAATGCGGTCTTCAAGCTTTTCATGTGTCCTTCTTCCGAGATGTTTATCCTTGACGGGAATCGAATCCGGATCACTCGCCGAGGCTACAACAAAAACTGGAAGGCAAGCGTGCCTCACATGGAGAATTCTAATCACCTACAATAAGAGCGAATAGTTGGCGCTCAAATACTCCGAAAACGTATAAAGCAGTAGGTTGCTCTAAAGTTCTGATCAGTTTTTAAAACGCTCGTATTTCTGGGTAAATTGACGGATGAGCAATTTTGTATCTTCCATTTTGCTGTCACAAAATCTGTAATAAATTAAACGTCTACCCCACCGCGAAAAGATAATAAAATCAGTAAAATATCCTCTCTCGAATGGCACCTTATCGAAGTTTCACTTTGCCAGATACACAAACAACTGAAGAAACTGATCAGAACTTATGAAATAACCTAATACTACATACTGATGTTTTATATTCCATCGCATTAATCAACGCAATAAAATAGTCTCCAACTCAGTAAATGACATTGACCTCTAAGTATACCATTGTTTCTTCAGTATGATCTTCGAGCTTCATAACGGAAAGTATTTGATATTCGCAGTAAAGCTAGAAATGCCTTTTTTTACGAAATTCTTCATCTTTGTTGCTTGTGTTACTTCAGTTTCATCTTGGAGCTTCATAATGGAAAGTAACTGATATTCCTACTAAAGTAAGACGATGCTTTTTAAAGAAATTCTTCATCTTGTTAGCTTGTGTTACATCAGTTCGACCTTCGAGTTCCATGGCAGAAAGTATCTGATATTCATAATTAAGTAAGAAGATGCTTTGTTACGAACTTCTCTAACTCAATAACATATGTTACCTCAGTTTGATCTTCCAGCTCCATGACAGAAAGTGTATGATATCCTTTATGGAATAGGTAGATCCTTCGGCACCAAATCCGCTCTATGTCTGCAAAAATAACGGATTCTTGTGGAAAAAGCTCGGCGCTACGATCATTTCTAAGTTTTACAAGCTACGCGCATGACCCGCATCAAAGATTGAACAAGAAAACACTACCAACAAATGCCATTGAAGTAGCATGGAAGCTCGCAGAGAGAGAGACTGTTTCTAACTGCCCCGCCCATATCTACTCAATGGTGTTTACGATGACGCGACTACACGCGGGAACTGATAACATGGGCAGCAGCATATCGTCAACGAACGAGACTGCCGCCACGATAACAGCCAGCTAATGCCTTCGCGGCTTCGCGAAGATAGTCATAGCTGCCTCGCTCATGTGCACTAACTGTCGTTCGACGAATGCCACCGCCAGTTTTTTCCGCACCGATTTTCGTTGCTCCGCGCAGCCGGTTTCGCTGATAACGCCCCACCAAAAGCCTCGCCTGTGCGCGTGCACTTATTGGCGCGTGACGACTCTGTCCCGCGCGCCTATTGACAAGAAATGCAGAAGCAATCATCAACGCCATCAGTCTAGGGCCCAGTCGCCACGTTTTTCCTGGTTTTCTCGAAATTACGCTTCCTCCTGTACTCTGTTTTCGAGAAGCAACAAAATAGATTCTAACGACTGCTTCAAAGCAAAAACCATCATGCATGGAAGCTTTACTCACCTATTTCAAAGGAAATACGCATCATATGCAACTGTTTCTCAGACAAATTTTTACCGCTTCTCGAAAATAAAGTATAGGGCGGCGTGATTTCGAGAAAACCTTATACTCGACTTATGTCTGCGTGGCGCTTCGAACCATCTTGGCAATCCCTCAAATTGAGGACCTACAGTAGAGTTCGTTCATACCTCTTTCGCTGATACCGATATTTCGTTTATATCGGTAATTTTGATCGGTTCCTCAAATACCGGTATAAACGCACATGAAAATGTTCCAAAGTTTGCAATATCGCTTGCTCACTGACATAATGGTGGAAAGGAGCACCGCTCCCGATTTTGGCGATCGTCTTCCTTGGTTTCCACTGGCGTCGGCAAACTACCCGCCAATATCTTCGTAACTGGCATTTGAGTAATGTATTATCTTTGAAGAGCCATGCTTTCACCATAGCGAAAACGAATTATGCGAAATGGAGAAAGCTCATTGTGTGTAATGTACATTTCAAATTGTGTTATTATCGATGCCAATCGACTCAAAGCACAAATATTTGCACCATAAACAGGAGCAAATATTCGCAAAACAACCAGAATTAATTAATATGAACAAAATAAAGCAACCTGAAAAGAAGTCAAAACTCTAAATATCAAGTTTTAAATGAAACAACTGCTCGACGTGTGAGCATACAGAAATGTGAAATTATTGTGGTTTGAGGCAACAAGTTACAAAAAAAACGAACGATTGCGCGGAACAAGAGATGAGGAAGGTGAGAGCAGACAAGAATGATCGTCATGTAACAGATAGCCGAGAACACCATTTTGCTATCACAAAACCGACCCTTGAGAAAAAGCGATGGGTAAATAAATGATTAATTGGGACTTTGAAACGATAAAATGCCAAAACTTCACAAATGTTTTGCCAGGTATCAAAACTGTTAAAAGCATTACGTTCACAGAATTGCAGAATAGAAAAGGTGAGAAAACATAAATTATAAAGGGCGAAAATTTATTTTGACCTCTTTCATCATTTCGCAATTATGTGACATGAATACTGAGGCCAAAGTGAAAGTGGCAGAGAGACGGGAAAGTTAGATAAGTTTATCTTATCGTACTGGGCGGCGTGGATAGCAGCTACAGACTCGCCAAAACCCGTCGGCATATGACTTCAGAGCGATGGCGAGGTAGCTTGTCTCGCACCAGCTACCATAATGATAGTCCCCGTCCCTGTTCAGTGATCTCTGTGAGAAGTAGCCAACGCAGCATCCCATCTTATATACGAGAAGAAGTCGAGGAGAGGATTCTTCGCCTTGGAGCGATTTGCTGTTCATGTCCACCGGTACTTCGTCTTTCAGCGCCATCTAGAGGAGAATCGATCAATCAACACCTTATTGAGCGCGAGTGAATGCTCTCACTAACTACGATGCTTGAAAATTACGGACTCATTATAAACTTGTTTTATATGAGGCGAAATTGATTACTGCATTAAGCAAAAAAACCAACCTCGAGTAGACGGGCTATTTTCTCTTCGTCTGTCTCGAGGAATACTGAAATGCCTTCGTTAAGTTTTTCGTCTGTTCTTTCACCGAGATGTTTCTGCTTGACGGAGAAGGGACGAATCGAATCCGGATCAACCCATATTGGACAGTGAGCCCGCCGCACAAAGGGAACTTCAATCAGCTGCAATAAGAACAAATTTTAGTCATATAAAATACACCAATAACCTATTAAATACTACTGGCTCATTTAATATTTCTGCTCAGCATATGTCAAGAGAATACAATGGTCTCAAATTCGGTAAACTCTATTTATCAAAAGGTCATTAAAATATATTACTTCAATATGTTCGGCGAGTTCCATGGCAGAAAAAATCCGATGTTCGTAATAAAGTAAAGAGATGCTTTAGCACGAAATCCGCTGTCCGCCTGCTAAAATAACAGAATCTTTAGAATAAGATAGGCGGGTGCTACGATCATTTCGAAGTTTTGCAAGCGAAGAGCTCAACCCGCATCAAAGCAAACAGGAAAACGCTATGGATACGTGGCATCAAAGTCGAATGGAAATTCGCAGAGAACGAGAGAGAGAGAGAGATAGACAGGAAGCAATTAACCACGCAATTAACGAGTAACTGCAATATTAGCGGAAAACAATCTAACTAGCCAAGGTTCAGATGACGTCAGACAAGACAGTATACCACGCCCATAGATGCATCTCCTTTTTCAGAGCTACCTCTTTACCGTGGCGACGCCCTATTAAAGCAATCGAACGAGTTAGAAGATTAACTTGGATGAATAATACTCATCAGCAGGCAAAGACAATCAAATGAAGCACAACATATAATTCCATTAAGATATTAAAATGAGGCACGTAAACGCCAAACAACAAAATGCGAGAACATACACCATGCTATAAATAGTTATTCGACACTTGACTGTCAACCGATCAACATAAGCAGCTGTATGCACTGGAAGATAATGCACGTAAATACAAAATATAGCGGAAAATGTAAAGTGAACACATACAGGAACATATGCAATAAAAGTCCGTCAGCACAACTCACGCCGACTGACGACAAACAACTAAAGGGTCAACACCCTGTAAAGCACAAGCATGGCGAAAAATGGAGAGTGAAAGAGTGCGAGACAGAGGGGCAGCCGTGGCTGATGGTGGATAACTGAACTGTCAATAACAAGCGAAACCAGTGACTGCCATCGGATATGTCATGGGCAGCAGCGCCAGACACGCACTATGGAAACGAGCGCGCCAAAGAAACAATTATTTGAATGCAGGCGCTGTTTACGCTAAAAAATGCCTTGTGTTCCCTTAGAAGCTGTGTCGCGTTTGTGATCTTTGGCAATCTGTTAGCTGCTTTCCATATTGTCTTGTTCTCCTCAATCGAATGTGTCGATGAACATATGTGTAATTATCGATGTATTCGGCAAAATTGCTCTTATTTTTTTATCAAGTTAAGTGGTAGAAATCGAGTAATTGTTTATCGCATGAGGTTTTTGTACAAGTGAAAGTCGTTCTTTGATATGCCAAAATCATACCTTTATGGAGGATGAGAAAACTCGAACAATCGAACGCCGAAACGCAGTCGCCGAGAGTTTTCAGACCATTTAAAACTTATGATATATCATTAATGACTTGCATGATTTGTTAACGTAATTTTTAATTACTTGCATCACGATCGAATACAAACTCGAGTCATAATAAATTACACCGTTTTGAATACTCATATAAAATATGGCGAGAGTATGGCTTTTTAAACTACTCAGCTATAAATGCATGAGCGGTGTGCCTTTTGCAGTCGCCGCTAGGGGGCGTTCGCGCCATTTCATTAGAGCGGACATTATTTCAAGCAGGCAATTACGATTGGTCGGGCGGGGCGCGACGTGACATGAATGGGGTAGCGGGCGGCGCCGACCACCGCCGTCAGCGCATTAGACGCGATGAGACCGGGCCAAGCGGTGCTCGCTGACTCGGCGCCGTCTATGCGGTCAACGTGATCGGCATGACGATGCTGCCGCCGCAGCTGCCGCTGCTACTTTGCTTGTTTCATTTTGGTGTTGCTCATTTATTCTGGCTGCCTCAGTCTTTCCCACCATGTGCGCGCGCCGATGGCCCGCCCTTGGGCAAGTGGTATCGCATTGCTGATGCCGACCACTTTCGTAACTGTCGTCTGATCGACTTTAAATCGGACAAGGCGACAATCAGCACCACGAACTTGCTACTGGCGAGCAACAAACGCTGCTTTCTGGGGCGAAAGTTGGATTTATGGATAGCGGTTGAGTTGGAGTGTCCATTCGGCTCAGTTAGCCTTAATCGAACAGTGTCAATTGCTCATCGCGCTTTTTCCACCAAATTGCCATGGAAGACAGAGTCGGGCAAAAGTCGGTCGAGACGGTGGCTGCAACGACGCGCTTCCACCTCAACCATTCACTTCGAACAGGACGAGTATTCGGTGAGCGTGCCCGAAGGAACGAGCGTTGGAGAGCTGATTCTCACGCTGAAAGCGATCGACGACGACCGTCTGCCGTTGTTTTACTCGATGGTCGCGCCAGAAGACAGTCGATCGGCTCACGTGCTTCGATTGGACAGGACGACTGGTCAGTTGTCCGTCGCCAGCCCTTTGGATCGCGAGTCGATGGCCCGCCACGTGCTCAAAGTGACCGCCTACGAGCGCGGCAATGCGATGCGTTCGGCGAGCGCTTCGGTGATCGTCAACGTGCTCGATGTACAGGATCACGCGCCCGTCTTCGAGAAAACCTCCTACATTGCCGACGTGCGCGAGGACATGAACATCGGCACCACCGTCCTGCACGTCTTTGCTCGCGATCAAGATGCCGCTGACAACGGCAAAGTCACCTACAGTTTAAATGGAGAAGAAGAAGGCGCGAGCGACTTTGAGATCGACGCAGAGACCGGAGTGGTTCAAATCGGCAAGAAGCTCGATCGAGAGCGCCGGCCCTTCTACCGCCTTACTGTCACCGCCAGCGACGCCGGCACGCCACAACTGTCGGGTACTGCTTTGATCGAGATCAGCGTACTCGATGCAAACGACAACGCGCCACACTTCTTACGCAACGATTACTCCGTATCAATCCCAGAAAACATTACTGTACCCGCCAAAATCGCCACCATCGAAGCTACCGACGCAGACGCGGGCGACAACGGTTCGCTCTCCTTTTCTTATCTCCCCATGTCCGCCGTCTCAATGCGTGCGCTTTCAGGAAAAGTTCGGTACAGCATAGTGAGCGGCGGGTCGAATGCTTTTTCGATCGATTACGCAACGGGCGTCGTCACGTTGATCCGTCCTCTGAGCGTTTTGTCCACTCCAGTGCATCAGTTGATTGTCCGCGCCAAGGACTCGGGCTCGCCGGCGTTGTCAAACACAACACAGCTCACCGTGTCGGTCGTCGACGTTAATGACCATGTTAGTGCCCGAAATAATATTTCATTTCTATGTTATTCATTTAGGCGCCGCAATTCTATACCTCCGAGTTGCATATTTCAATCGCCGAGAATGCTGCGGTTGGATTTGAAGTGACCAAATTGCACGCGTTCGATCAGGATGCGGGGGTGAATGGTCAAGTAACTTATCAGCTCGAAGGCGCCGGCAAGGATCTGCCCTTCGAAGTGGACAAGGACACTGGCTTTATACGCACCACTGCGCCGCTGGATCGCGAACGAAGCGCCTCCTTCGACTTGAAGGCGGTCGCGTCGGATGGCGGATCGCCGCCGCTGTCGACGACCATCAGAATTCTGATTACTGTCCTAGACGAGAACGACAATGCGCCCGAGTTCGAGAAGAACGTCTACAACGTGTCGCTGCCGGAGAACGCGACTCGCGGTACGCAAGTAGTCAGCGTGCGTGCCATCGATGTGGACGAAGATTCGAAGCTCAAGTTTTCGATCGCGATGGGTGACGAGTCGGCCGTATTCGGATTGCTCGATCAGGGCGACCAGGGCGCCCTCATCACTCTCAACGCTCCACTCGACCATCGCGCTCAGTCCGTCTACGGACTCACCGTGACTGCTCGCGATTCCGGCGGCAAAGTCGGCTCCACCAACGTCTACATATACGTCGAGGACATCAACTCGCCCCCCTATTTCGGCGTTCATCCGTTCACGGTAAACGTAGCCGAAAACGAAGCGATCGGCTTTACTGTCGCCGCGCTGAAAGCGAGCGACGACGATATGGGCGACAACGCGCATCTCCACTACGAGCTGACCGGCGGCGATGGCAAATTCGTCATCGATGCGCAAACAGGCGTCGTCACCGTCGCCGACGTTCTCGATAGAGAAACAGCAGTCAGTTACTCCTTGACGATAACGGCGCGAGACCGAGGAAGCCAGCCATTGTCCGCATCGACCACAATCGAAGTCATATTGGACGACGGTAATCTGATTGAGAACTCCCTTTCGATGCACAATTGCATTTTTCAGTGAACGACAATGCGCCAATATTTCTTCGACCAAACTACACTTCGTCGATATCCGAAAACACCGAAGTTGGCACTTCGTTTATGCAAGTGTCGGCGAAAGACGCCGACAGCGGCAAGAACGCCGCCATCGACTTCTACTTTGATGAAACGAACGCCGACGTCCAATTGGGGGCTTTCAAAATCGACCGCACTTCGGGGACGATTCGTGTCAGTCAAAAGCTGGACCGCGAGGCGAAAAGCAGCTACGTGCTGCCAGTGTTGGCATCGGACCGCGGCTCGCCCAACCAAATCGGACACGGCCTCGTCATCATCGAACTCGAAGACGTCAACGATAACGCGCCGCAATTCGACGCCTCTAAATACGACTTTTGGGTGGCCGAAAACAGTCCGATCGGATCAGTAGTCGGCCATATGCTCGCCGTCGATCCCGACGCGGGCAGCAATGCGAATGTGACCTATCGCATCTTCGGCGGCCCCGACATGAGCATGTTCGCCATCGAGTCCACCAACGTCCACAATGGCGGCGTTCGCTTGCTCACCAGGACCGAACTCGACTACGAAGCGTTCAAGAATCTCTACCGCTTCCAGATTCAGGCGAGCAGCGGCGACCTGAGCTCCGTCGTCGAGGTGCTCGTCCACCTGATCGACGTCAACGACAACTTCCCCACGCTCAACGACTACTTTGTCGTCGTGGCCGACTACGCCGACCGATCGCCCATAGTCGGACCTATTGGCGTCGTGCCAGCCTTGTAATGATTCTTTTCTTATTGCGCATTAATAATATTGATAAATGTTTAGCGATCCGGACTTCAACGCGACACTGGAATTCAGTATCGAGACAAATGACCTGCTGGTGGTAGATGGAGCGACGGGCGAGCTAAGTCTCTCGCCGCGAATGGACACGAACCGCCAGCTGGAGGCCGCCTACCAGACTTGCGTCTCAGGTAAGACGGGAGCAATTACGTGTCCGCGACCGGTAAAGTCCGACGGCGATAATACGGATTGCTCGATTGCTGGAGCTGAGGGGCGATGACGAATGGGCCATGCGTGGCAGCCGACTCGGCGGCGGGCAATCGAGCCCCGGCGCAGGGGACCGATCGGCGCCGTCGACGCTCTTTGACGAAGTGCCGCCGACGTCTCCCGGACGGGAGCAACTTTACGCGCTCACGCTAATCGATGCGCGCCACTACGACGGCCGTACTCGAGCGGCGTGCCGATATTGGCGCCGACGGCCGTCGTGTCTTCGCCTGATCGCACGCGTATTCATGAGATCCTCGACAGACGCAATATGACCGATGTCCTCGCGCTTCGCTGCGCTCCGAAGCCGTCCCATCCGTCCGCTATCGGCCGCTCCGTCGACCCCCACCGGATGAGCCAGATTTACGCAACAGCTTCAGACGCAACGCTCGATGCACTCGAATGATCACCAACTAACCGCTTTCAGACGGCGCCAACACTGTCTGCGCCATATGCACTCTGCGCTACGTGCGAGTCGACGAGGAAATGCTGCGCGAAAGTGTCATCCTGCGGGTCAGGGGAGCGTCGCGCGCCGACCTGCTCACTCCGGCCGCCTACTCGCGACTCGTCGACGCGCTGTCTACGTTGGGACCGTTCAGTCGCCACGACGTCCATGTATTCAGCGTGCAGGAAGAGAACGTGATCGAGGGCGGTGGCCGCGGTCCGTTGCTCAACGTTAGCTTCAGCATCCGACAACCGCAGTCGACGCAATTCGTCAGGTTGGTGGCGAGGCGACGCTCAGGGGGGGGAGGGGGGTTGCTAGCTCGTCTAGACAAACGACATCTGCCGCGTATTTGTCGGCGGTCGCAATTGCGGCCCACTCGACCGTATCGCAACAATAATCGCTCACCCGTTAGCCGGTCACGCGGGTCGCAGCGACAAAAAGACGCAATTCTCTCAAGGGGCTGGCGTCCCGACGCCCTTTCGCTCGTCGTCGGCTTCGACGCGTCGATCTGCTGCTAAGAGCTCCTGCTACCCGAGGGAGACGCTGATAAATTTCTCTCATACACGCACGCCCACGCGCACTTTGCATTCGGAGAGAGTGGTCGCACGATGATTCAGACTTTAATTAGACTGCGCCGAGCCAACTACTTATTTACTGGATGCAATTGTTGCAGGGCGGGCACACTTAGCGAGCTGGTTCACAAGTACCGCCACACCCTGTCGTCAATGGCCGCTCTCGACATCCTCGACTTCACCGACAACCTGTGCGTGCGCGAGCCGTGCGTCAACTTCGAGAAATGCAGCGTGGTGCTGAAATTTGGCAATGCGCAAGACACAATCACCACAGACGACTTCATCTTCAAACCGATCAATCCCGTCAGCACTTTTGCATGCACATGTCCAGCGGGATTTGCAAGTGAGCGACTGATCGCGAGAGGGCTCAGAGCGGAGAGTCGACTACTACAGTATCCCTTACAGGCTCGAGCAACCAGTTCCTCTGCGATATGGTGGTCGACTTGTGCTACTCGTCGCCGTGTCGTAACAACGGGTCGTGTGTGGCGCGAGAGGGCGGCTACATTTGCGCGTGCCCGCCAGACCGGACCGGTACGTATTCTCCGTTATGTGGCACAGAGGCAGTTTTCGTTTCATTTCGTTCCGAATTCGCGAGAGAGAGAGAGCGATGCGGAGAAAATACGACCGCGTTTATGATCGGAAAACGTCAACGCGATCGGTGCAACTGGTCCGGTCGCCGCCGCACTGCGGGACGCGATAACATGTCGCAAGTGGCGTGACCGATCGTGGGTCCACCCCCGACGCCTTAATGGCGGCGCATAATGGCGTTGGTATCTCGGCATAATTAAATTTTTCAATAATACACTATGTACGGATGCGAGGCGTCGACGCGGGGTCGATGAAATGCGCATCGGACGCCGACCACGGGATCGTCCGGCGGTCGAAAGTCGATTCGATTAGTGCGCCATTGACCGCTTCCGATTACAGGGTTCAACGCTCTGATTAGCCTACGACCACAACTGATCAGTTAACGACGTCTATGCCTTTGCGACGGCGCGACGACGACGACCGATGCTAGTCAATCGGCGGTTGGGGGCGGGGGCAAATGATGATGGGCCGTCGTCGTCGTCGTCGTAGTACGATAGCAGAGTAGGACCGTGGACACTTTGTGTGTATATTTCGGGGCGTTCGTTAGAGCGTATGAGTGCGTCGATGCGTGAGACAGTGTTGCAGACCGAGCGTTTCCTTTTCCCATCGCCAACACGGCGCGCGATAAACAATTGTCGGGTGTGCAAAAAGCGCCGGAGGGGAGGGGCGAGCGGCCAGGGGCGGGTAGGGAGGGACAGAGGACGCGAACGTCTAATTGGCTTCGTCCGTCCATCGGCGACATTAGAGGGCGCACGGAAGATAATCAGGGACAGAACGGGCGGACATTGTTTCTATACGACGCCCTATTCGGGCGCTCTATTCGCAGGCCGTCCGGACGGATTACGCCGCTGGCTTCTCATCGCCCTGACTCAACGCTCGTAATTAGCGGCGCCGAGGTATAAGCCGCCCCTGCACCTCTGTTTGCTCCGTCAGCGTGGACAACAGCCAGCAAAGGGGTGGCCAGCCGAGGGAGCGCCGACGGCTTCGGTGACTCACGGCGCTACGCTCGCATTTATGACCGCGCATTACGTCGTCTACGCGTACCGGTTCGCATTTCATCGGGAAAATGACCAACACTAGCGGGCATTGACTCGCGCCGTCCAGTCCCCGATGTGATGGGACCGTCTGCCGCCGGCTTAGAATATTGCCGTCTGTCGTCGTCGCGGTCGAAGATAGTGGTCGTTGTAGGACAGGACAAAGCGACCGATTGGCGATTGCGCCGAGCACAAAAGATACGCCCGCAGCGTTATGACAAGGCAGTAGCGGCGTTTTGTAATTCCGTGTAATCGAGCAAAATCGGGCAAATGCTGCGGAAGCGTCCGTGCGTAATTACGATAATGCGCCGACACGGCGGACGTCTTCCGTTTGGCGAGGGGCGGCCAAGCGCGGCCGTTTGCACCTGCGCCCATAATTTGGCGTTGACCGCCCCACCCGCAGCGCCGTGTTCGATCTAATCGACTGCAAACCATGCGCATACAATCGCGCGCACGCTAGGGACTGCTTTCCATCCGTGCGCACATATGCAACCGCCGGCTCAGATTACTGTAGCCACACACATACACTCGCACTCTTTCGTATCGTCTTCTCAAGGCAAACACATCGCTTTAGGAGAGAACTGCGAACTTCCGCTTCACGGACAGTTCTGTCTGCCAAACGTGTGCAGCGGCGGTTCGAACTGCGTGATCGACGGAGGACGAATGAAGTGCGCCGACTGTCCGCATCCGCCGCAATTCAGCACTCCTCTTTGCGAACTGCGGGCGGTGAGCTTTCAAGGCAACGGCTACCTTGCGCTGCCGTCGAAAATCGGCCGCTTTCAATGGACAATAGAGATCAGGTATTTTTGTGAAAGATTTGATTTGATTGATTTACTTTAAAAGGCAGCAACGTGTC
The DNA here is from genome assembly GCA_002796945.1 of Plectus sambesii. Lineage (NCBI taxonomy): Eukaryota > Metazoa > Nematoda > Chromadorea > Plectida > Plectidae > Plectus > Plectus sambesii. Next base: position 20,966 of record NIUQ01001173.1, on the reverse strand, counting down.
CTTGCAGCATTGCAACAATTGTCCGCGATGGGTTGATTGCGTACAATGGTCGGTTTGGCGCGGCGGACGATTTTATGGAGCTCTCGCTGGCCAATGGACTGCCGCGCTTGCGTTTCTCCCTCGGCGATCGCTCTGATGCATCTGTCACCCTCCTCGATTGGCCGGAGAACCGCTTGGACGACGGTCGCTGGCACACAATCAAAATCGAGTATTTTAATAAGGTGAGACACATGCCACTCACGCTGATGACTGGCTGAAATGAATCATTTTCAGTCGGCGGTGCTAAGCGTTGACGACTGCGACACAAATTTGGCTCTGCGATTCGCCGACCGAATCGGCTATCGCAAATGCGCCGCGACCACAAAGATCGAACTGCCATCAAGGCATGTAGAGCAGTTGGAAAGTTGGGCAGCAGAGTGACTAAGTGTTCATTTGCAGATGCGCCGATTCATCAGTCAGCTGTTATCGTTTTCTCGATTTGACCGGCCCGTTCTACGTCGGCGGGGTGCCGGACAGAATGAAAAGCAAAGTCGCGTCATTTGACGGCTGCGTCTCCGATCTGACCGTTGACGGCGTGCGCGCCGACTTTTCGTCATCGGAGACCGTGGACAGGGAGAATGTCCAACCCGGGTGCGATCGACTCGGCGATCAGTGCGCAAAATGGCGTCCCTGTGGCCGGTCGGACGCATGCTCGGAGGGCTGGAACGGCTACAAATGCGAATGCGATCGCTTTCACGCCGGAAGGAACTGCTCAGATGGTAAGCGATGACGCACGCCTCTCGGCCGTACCACCTCCAGTTATGACTAATCGCTGATCAACAGAGCGCTTCAAATGAGATTATCTATTTTGCATGAGGCTTCAATGTTGTCAACCTCTTTCTGTCTCGTCACTATGATGATTTCGATTCATCATTTCAGATGTGGCATCCGCGCTGACGTTTTTATCAGATGAGTCGTACGCGATTTGGCAGCTGGATTCGGACAAACAGACGGTCCCGCTAAACCTCGAGGTGTCGTTCCGCAGTCGAAACAGAGAGTCGCACATTCTGACGGCCGAATTCATGACGCGATCTGAATTTCTGGCAATCAAGGTAGCCGTCGTCGTACTATTCGCGCTAATGCAATGACTGATGGTTCTTTTGCAGCTGGTCAGCGGGTACCCGTCGATTCAGATCGGGCCGTTTTCGTATCAGTTGTCATATCCATTTTCCGCCGACGGGCAATGGCATACGATCGAAGCTTCGGTGCAGATGAATAATCTTGAAGTCGTTGTCGACTACCGATATCGAAAGGTTTATCAAAAATCTTTTATTGTCTTGGTAGTTTATTATATTATATTGTTTCAGTCTTTCAAACTGAAAGGTGACATCTTCGTCAGTTACATGAACAAGCTTTACACCGGCATCGCTCCGTCCAGCAACCACCCCGCTCCATTCGTCGGATGCATCAAAGTAAGTTTTAAACAACTCAAGACCCTTATTGACGTGTTCTTCTAAAGGCTGTTCGCCTGGGCCATCGATATCTCGATCGAACGATGGAAGGTCAGTACAACACCAAGGCGGGCTGCCACGTCGAGAACTCTTGCCAGCCGCAGTCGGACGCCATTTGTCCCAAGAATAGCAACTGCGTACCAGATTGGGATAGACATTTGTGTCACTGTTTGCCAGGTTGTCATTTCTGTGCACTCTTCGTCAAATTCAGTTGATCATCATAGCGTTTGTAGGTTTCGTGGGCGACAAGTGCGAGAATGTGTGCGAACTGGAGGGCGTCTGCGAAAACGGCGGATCATGCGCGCATTCGAGTAGTGATAAGGCTGGCTATCGCTGTCTGTGCGCGCCCGGATTCACCGGCCATCGGTGCGAAACTGCGCTCGCTTACGATCCAGTCGCGTGTCCCGCGGGATGGTTCGGCGCGAACGGACGATGCGGTCCGTGTCGCTGCAATGCGGCCGACGGATTCAGCGGCGACTGTCATCGGGACACTGGCGAGTGCTTGTGCAAGGTGGCGTAAAGCTCTGCGGCTCGCATCAAAGTAAAATATGATTGAGCTGTTTTTAGCGGAAAACATTCAAACGAAATGGAAAATGTCTGCCGTGCCAGTGCAACTGGCCGATTGGAGCGTTCTCAGATGACTGCGATGCGGCGACCGGTCAGTGTCGGTGTCGGGGCGAGAGTATCGGCAGACGTTGCGATCAGTGCGCCGATTCGCGAGCTCAGATCAATCGAACCACTGCGGAATGTCAAGGTAGCTTGGAGCATAGTTTTTTGCGTGCTGACGCGTATGCTTTAGTAATTGCCGGCAAATGTCCGGAGCAAGTCGACGGCGACGTGATCTGGCCCACGACTATTTACGGAAAGACCGCCGTTCATAGTTGTCCAGATGGAGCGCCCGGCTTGGCAGTGAGACAGTGCGGCGACAAGGGAATCTGGAAGCGGCCAAGTTTGATGAATTGCAGCTCTGAAAGCTTTGCTCGCATTTCCAACACGGTCAGTGTGCGATTTGTGCTCGATTGGATTCGTAAATAAAAATATGTGTTATAGCTGACCGCGCTGGACAGCGGTGCGGATGAAAGTCCCGCGGCTGGGCGTCTTGTTGCGCTTGAACTGCGCAACGCCACGGCGCTCGGAGATCGCATGTTCGGCAGAGACGTCTACTTGGCCTACCGCGCTGTGTTGGCCATTTTGCGTCGAGAACTCCAGAGGGGCGTCGAAGGACCCAATGCTCACGTCCAAGATCATTCCTTCGTCGCCAACATTATTCGCTCATGCAGCGGGCTGATGCATCACAATAACATTGAATCGTGGGAGGAGCTCGGCGGTTTGACCACATTCCTTCATCTAATCGACACTCTCGACCAGTACGGTCAGCTGCTCGCTCGACTGCACGCTATCGCACCATATCTGCGCCCTTTCCAAGTCGTCACTGACAATTCAGGTTTGTGTAAATGTGCGATTTAAAGGAAAAGCAATGATATCTGTTTAGTATTCGCGATTGATTCGATAAGAATGGGGGAGTCGACGCTTCTTCCCAAGTACAACAACTTTGTGGCGCCGTCGGCTGCTCCGGCGTTTGAGATTCGCTTCGACGCGCCGAAACGAGAGGGACAGTCGAATGGAGCGGTGTTTTATTCGGTGCTTGAAAATGTCGATTCGCTCGCACCCAATTGCTCCGACTGCGTCAGCGGACCAGTGGTGTCATTCGCTTACTGCGATTCGTTGGGCTGCGGCGCCGATCGCGTGCAAGTGGCGTTCCCAATGCGCGAAGAAAGCGGCTGGAAGCTTCCTTTGTGCGTCTCGTGGGACGACTTGAACACCCAATGGTCCTCCATCGGCTGTCAACTCGTCGGTCTGAACCGTTCCCACGCCGTTTGTTCGTGCAATCACCAGTCGACGTTCGCCGTTCTCATTCGAGGAGACCAGGGCACTTTGGTATGACTGTTTGAATAACATAATGGTAGTAATCAGTTACAAAGTAATTTTGCAGTTCCATTTTACTGGCGAAGAATCGATACCGTACTTGGCACCAGTATGCGCCGCGTTCGCGCTGTCGCTGTGCGCGATTGCTCTCGTGATAACGGCCGTCAGCTCGGCGATTACCAACCGCAAATTGCGAGCGGCATTCCTCCTAAGCTTCATCCTGAACGCCGCCTCACTCTTTATGGCGGCACGAATCCGACCGATTACAGTAAGCCGTTGTAGTAAGCGGTTCATCGCTGACCGAATGTGTTTCAGATGGGCTGCTGGCTGGTCTCGACGTTTGTTCACTTTTCGACGGTGTCCGTGTTCGCTTGGCTGTTCCTGATCATCTTCAACCTGTACCGAGCGGTGACGGACGCGCAGCAGACGAGCCGAGCTTCGTTCTGGGCGTTCTCAGTGGTCGGCTGGCTGCTACCGGCAGTGGTCGCCGGAGCCGTGGCGGGTATTCGAAAGTGGGACACGGCTTATACCTGTCACTTTGCTCTGCACAGTCCATTCATCTGGCTCGTCTTTCTCCCTGTGGGATTATTCTTTCTCGTAAGTGATACGGTATTTTTCGATTGATCATCATTGTTTGTTCCTTTAGCTGAGCTTCTACGTCTGCGTCACCTGCGTGGTAGTGTCGCTGAACAAAGAATGGGACGCTCTGCTGGCCAAGCTGCGTCTGCGCACAACCATCTTGCAATTCGTCCTTCTCATACTAGGCTGTTTGACTTACAACACGCTGGCCCTTTTTGCGCTCGATTTTCGCCACGACTGGCGAAAAGACCTCGCGACGAACGTCGTGCTAGTCTTTGTTACCGTATACGTTTTCCTCTGGACGACGTACTTTGGAAGACAGGTGTGTCCGATTTCGTTCGCACTGTGAGTGATTCATAATTTTTCAGACTGTTCCTAAGACCCGTCGTCCTGCTACGCTGTGGCTCAGCGACGGCGGACGAACGCCCAATCAGAAGACTCCCTCGCAAGTCGAGCGAGTGGATAAAGCGGGCGATTCGCCGATTCTCGCCGATGCCGATGCTCCAAACGTCGAAGATGAAGGCGTTCGATCGGCGCTCTTGGCCGGTTAGTTCAATCACCATAAATATCCCAAATATGTTTGTTGTTTTCAGACTACCGCGAGCCGACATTTCATTTCGAGTCAGCCTTGCCGCAAAAATCTTTCGGCAATATGTCGTTTGTACAGCCTGTCACATACAAGCGTAACTCATTTTTAAGATTCGGATAATGAAAACGGCATATTTCTTTTTATTTAGATTTCACGAAACCAGACCTGATTCCGAGTTGGGACGCGAAATTGAATAGTTTGGCGACGCCATCGATGAGGTACCGGCAGACGGATATGCGAGCGGCGCCGCCGATTCTTTCGCCGGCGCAGAAGGTGCTCTTCAGCGATATGCTCGATCAGACGACAGACGTCCGCTCGCCTCCCGTCGTCGGCTTCCAAACGTTTTCCCCTCGCTCAAGTGTTCGAAGAGAACTCGGCCAGTACACTGCCAGCCAAACGATGCATCGCCCTCGGCAAGTCGACTCGGTTGCCATCGGCATCGTTCCGCCGTTTTGTTCTACCAATGCGGTCGACAATAAGAGCGGAAATGAAACCACTTTCTAATGCCGATCCACCCTCAGTCATTTCATGCCAATTATTACTGCCCTGGAGTCTATTACATATGAATTGTGATGCTTTTGTGTTTAAAAAAATTGATTGTGGATTTGTCAGCGCAAAACGATGCAGATTATGAAGATCGCAGCACAGGGTCATTGGCTATTAATTATCAACTGAGCAGTATGAAAATCATTTTTGCAAAAGAAAGCGCGTTGCTGTGACAATGCTTTCAGTCGACTCTCTCTCGTCTTGTACGATTTTCGTGTCGAATGTAAATAATGTGTATTACTGTGGCATGACTACTGCGAACGAATAAATGGTCGTATGATCGGTTTGTTGACGACTTTAAGCGAGGAGCTTTGTGGAAGGGGGCGGGGAGGGAGGCACATCGATAAAGGAGACATCGTAGCCGAATATGATGGGCGTACTCGAGGAAGATCAAGTGAAGGAAGGTTGTTCGAGGTGGTGATGACATTGACACGCTTGAGGCCCATATTGACGACGATCTCGAACAGATCGACCGGAAGCTTGATCAAGCAGCTGTTTTGTACTCCATCACCACGGTCTCCGTCATTATTCGTTCACAGCAAACATACTTGCAAACAACGGTTGTGTAAGTCAAGAAACCATTATTTTAATGCAAAAGTTGAATACTCTAAAGAAAATTAGCCAAGTGCGGCTGCTCACAGACTCTTTACTTTTCTTCACGCACAAGTTTTAGAATTACGCTGAAAACTCTAACCTCGCGAACTGCTGAGCAGAATCAATGATTAGAGCTAAAGCGACTGCAAATTAAATATGGACTGTTTGATCAAATCGCAATGTCTCACATGCTCTTACCAGTATGAAAGGAGTGAAATTTTGACCAGTCCGGGGTATAATACAGACCGAAAAACTCTTTGTCTAATTCACCCAAGCCATCTAATCTCGAACAGACTATACTTACACGCTTTATTTTTCTATAAAAAGCAGCCAACACAAATTTAATTTTTCGATTACTATCTGCGCTTTACCGACTTCAGTGCAAACTTTTCTGTCGAATACAACTATAGGGCAGTGTGAGAGCAACTTGTTTGTCGGAGAGCTCGACAATATATGATGTTCGCCACGACTCAGAGACCAGTTCTTTCGATCTTTCGATCTTTTGATCTCTGATCGCTTCATGTAAGTTTTCTAGCATTCGTCCCGCTACATCGTAGGGTCCGCTTTTTTATAGTGAATATGAGCCCGCCATATGAATACGACAATAGCCGGCCGTCGCATGTCGGACACGGGGATGTTGTCAATGGGAAAACTGCCGAAGCGAAGCTGCGACCAGTTCTCCAACACGCGGAGGGATGAGCACATTGGTTGAGTGAGGGGTCGCCCTCAGCGGGAACTGAACTCGCATCCTTGACATTGTAATACTACAGGCTGATCTATGATACTACAGACTGATGTGTGACACTACGACCACTACACCATTCGAGCTTGACGATCACGTCACGTTATCCCTACCGTTATTCAATACCGCCCTCGTGTCTGTTAGAATGAATCAATGAGTACACAAAACAAGCAGATCCAGTTTTCGCAGAGACCATTTCGCTCTCCATATAATGGCGAATATTTCACTTCCTTTGCACTACTGGAATCATCGTTGGCTAAGCAGTGCTTTAAAACGCAACAACAACTACGAGAAATCACTGGTTCAACCTGCAGAGTTGTCCTGTGAATCTGCGGAGCCAACAGCCACAATGTTAACTGTGACTTCAGTTCTTTTGGCGTTATTTGCTGTCTCGTCGGCTCAGCAGCTCAATTACACTCACCACGCCGTCTTGGACCCGAATGAAAAATTTCAACTAAACTGGAATCCGGCTACCGATGGCAGCGGCTATTTCACTTTTGAATGTGTCGTGGCCACTCGAGGATGGCTCGGTTCGTCCTCTAATATGTTTATAGCAATAAAGAATCTCAGTGTTACTATTGCAGGACTTGGCTTTTCATCAAACGGTGCGATGGCCGCGGCAGATATGGTAATCGCATGGGTCGACGCAAGCGGAAATCCGCAAATTTCGGTTGGTTGACACATAGTACACTTTTTTGCACTAAAAATTGGACTGTCGGAAGATTTTTAGGACAGACATGGGCCAGCTCAAGGAAATGGATATCCCCCTGCCGATAGTAAGCAGGATTATGAGCTGGTCAGCGGACGAAAGAATGACACTCATACCATCATTACATTCCGTCGCAAACAAGACACCTGCGAGCCTCAAGACTGGAAGATTACGGTAAACCAATTTCAATTCAATCATCAAATAGGTAATATAATATGCAGCCAAATTTACTCATATTTCACATGGTATTAAGTGAAAAACGCAGTCTTTTGTTTTAGACGACCTGCAATTACTGAGCACTAAAAATGGATAACATTTGCCAAAAGACATTTCACAGGAAAATGTGCTTCTAGTTTATTCATGACATTAATCCGTTTTACCAAGATAAAATGCTTTATATAAGGTGGCGTGTCCACTCAGATCCCACAAGAATTTTGATCATGAGCAGCCCAGTGGACGTATAAGATAACCTCTACTTTTACAGAGCGACACCACGCGCCTGATTTGGGCGTACAACGATCAGTTGCCGACGTCTGCCGATGATATTTCGAAGCACACGGAACGCGGAGTGAAGAGCGTCCAACTGGTCAATCCGCAGACCAAAGACGGCATGGCCACGATCTTGGCCGATCCCAGCACCGTGACGTATGACTTCCGCCTCACCAACGTCACACTGCCCACCGACAAGCGAACGCTCTATTGGTGTGAAATCATGGAGTTGCCCAAGTGGAACAAGCATCACATCATCGCCGTATGTATTATACTTTTTGTTTTCAAGCAAATATTATTCGCATTAACGATCGTACCTATTAAATTCATTCCAAGTATTAAGCGTCACACATACACTGCGTATACATCTTTATAAGATACCAGCGTACCCATTTCGGACAGATGACATGGAAGAGTGTATAAACAATTTATTATGATTGTTGATTGATTACCATCGAGGCTTTTACGTCTTTGCGTCAGCTAACGAGCTCTTGTCGGAAAAATTTTGAAAATATGCAAAAGAGGGAGGACATGATTTCGCGTATGAGAAAGAAAACCTCACATTGCTTACCTAAATGAGAGTTTTACAGAACAGAATGTTGGTTCAAAAGGGAAATGAGCGTTACGTCCACCATCTGGTTATGTACGGATGTGGGGAAGAGGACATGAGCGAGTTCTTGGGCAAGCCAGCTTCCTGCTTCGACGATACGCATGTATTTACTCCAATGAAGAAGTGCCGCAACTACCGTGCGGTTTGGGCCGTCGGCGGTGAAGATTTCGTCTACCCCAGCAATATGGGCTCTCCCTTCTTCGATGATCCCAAGCTACGCTTTGTGCTCATCGAAATGCACTACGACAACCCTGACTTGATGCCTGGTTGGTTACTTGTGAACTTACAGAAAATTTAAGCAGTTAACTCTCGGAAATGTAGAACTGCTTAATTTAGGAATGTAGAGGAAATAGTTTCGCGCAAGTATTGCGAATTCTTAGCCATTCGAGCGCTTTGCTAAATAATTTTTCAGCGATTTATTCTTCGAGTTTTTCCAACTATATAAAATTTATTTAGTAATATGATTTGCTCTGATCTAATGGTATGAGCCAGTCACTTTTGGAGCAAGCGCAAGTATGGTTTGAATCAAATCACTTCTAATTCAAATGTTTAAATTTTAGTGAGCCATTGAAAATTTCAGGAATCACGGACAGTAGCGCTTTCCGCTTCTATATGACTGAAAAGCTACGTCCTATTGAAACCGGCAGGCTTACTATGGGTCAACTGGTTTCCCCAGTTCAGCTTGCGATTCCACCAAAGCAGCAGAGATTCACTGCTTACGTGTATTGCCCCGGCAAGTGCACCAGCAGAATAACAGAACCAATAAATGTTTTCACTGGTCTGCTGCACACCCATTTGCTTGGTGAGCTTTCTTGTTAATATCTGCTTTACTTTGCACTTTAGCCGATTTTGTCTTTTGGGCGACCTCAGAAGATCGAAATGCTCCTTTGTCTGTCTGTTTGTAGGCTGCTTGTTGACGGCAAATCTCCGAATATCTGGGGCATTGAGGGATGTAGAGGGGTCTGAATTGATAGGTCACCAAAATCTTATCCTGATTTTTAGAGGATATCCGTTTTAATCATATTTTTTAAGTTTTATCGAAAATTCCTTTTATTAGACAAATCAATATGTAGAGATAATTGGGGTCATCGTGTTGAGAACGCTTATTCACTTTTAGTTAGACTTCGATTTTCATCCTAATCCGCATAAGAACGAATTAATTTTTTTCGATGCTAAAATACAAGACCCCTGATTACATAAAAGAATGATCAACACTTTTCTATCAGTACTGTTAGATCGAGAAATCGTTGTGGATCAGATTGATGAAAATGAATTCTATTGATAATTAATTGAGGCAATTCAGGTGTGGCAATGAGAGTGCGAGTAATTAGAAATGGAGTAGAGATCAAGTCGGAGATGAGGGACGATCACTACGACTTCAACTACCAGACGCCTGTATATCTATCAAAACCGCTGGTCATTATGGCCGTAAGTCAATTTTTCTTTGACTGAATCGGTCTTATTGTTGTTCCGTTTAGTTGCGTACGCAATACAATAATAATATAACTTATCCACGTTTGTATAATACAACAATAAGATTGAATCAGGAGAAAGCAAAATGCTGAAACATGATTGCTAAGAGATTTTAATTAGCGCCAAGCATTAAAAACTGATGATCGTAATATTCAGGGTGACGACATTATTGTTGAATGCACATACGGATCAATGGATCGCGACACGGTGACCTACGGTGGTTACGGTTCAGACAACGAAATGTGCGAGGCGTTGCTGGAGTACTATCCCAAGCGGAACATGACCTCCGAAGCTTGTATGAGTATAGTCGACCCGGAGGCGCTCTTGGAAGTTCTGGGCTTGAAAAAGGATCAAGTCGATATCGCCGGAGAAAGTACACCTTGTTTCATTTGTGAATTTAAATGGCCCTTTTCATAAGACTGGTCTTATCACAAATACTGCAATAACAATGACGGGACACGCGCTGATTGGTCAGGTATGAAGTATACTGTCGAATCCTCTCCACGACGTCCCAACTGGCCAATCAGCGCGCTTCCCGCAACTAGCAGGCCATCATTATAAGTCACTACGAATTTTCAGCCTGGCTTGGTGAACAGATAGTGACTGTAATGAACCAGAATCAGCAAAACGTCTCCATCACCGACTGGTACAAGAATGACTTAAAGGTGACCAACGAAATGGTCACTAAGTTGCAAGATTTCATGCAGAATTCGTCTCAGCAAGTAATATGTGGTATACAAGGAGGAGTACGTTGATATTTGATATTACTTTTTCTAATTTTGAAGAATCGTAAGAAGTAATTTGATAGAAGAGTGAGAAAATAGAAATGGGTTGTGCAGTGTCTTCAAGTTAGAGGAAGAAACTGACACGGATGATTGTAGAGTATGTTTTACATTCTGTTGGATAGGGCGACTCCGTTACATCATCGCTATTAATATGAAAGGTACAGACATAATTTAAATTAACAGCACTGATTGCTCTCAAAATTTATCAGTAACAAAGCGCAGGGCGGTTCAGGTTTATAATAGCGCGTGGAGAAAGCCAGTTACTCAGTTCGCAATGCTTTTTAGCTTTTGCTTTCTAGCTCTTAATTAGCTTCAGAATCGACCAGCGTACTTAAATTGAACGCTTCGTTACTCTCTAAACTGAGTTCATTGAAAAAACAATGAAATGTCAATGAACTAGTTCATTGTTTTCGCACCAAAAAAATAATTCATTGTTTCAATGAACAGTTCATTGAATTTTTTATGAACTTAGTTCATTGAAACAATGAAATAATTCATTGGTTCATAAGATGAAATAATTCATTGTTTCAATGAACAGTTCATTGTTTTAATGAACTGTTCATTGAAACAATGAATAAATTCATCCTGTGAACCAATGAATTAGTTCATTGTTTTAATGAAATTATTCATTGTTTTAATGAAATTGTTCATTGTTTTAATGAAATTGTTCATTGTTTCAATGAACTGTTCATTAAAACAATGAACTGTTCATTGAAACAATGAAATTTGCCAATCGATAATCTGTTGCATCATGAATTCATGACTTTCAATGAACTAACTTCATTAAAACAATGAATAATTTCATTGAATTTCCAACAATGAAATAATTCATTGCCCGATTCAATGAACTAGATTTAGAGAGTAGGAATCTAACGCTGTATTTACTGTCTTAAGTTATGTTTTAAATTTTTTGCTGAACATCTTGAAATACCCAAAGCGGACTGTTGGGGCGCCATGAGCGACACAGGGAATACCGAATCACAGAGTCAGATTGCGCTCATATCGCTTTGGGAAAATCTTTATAAATCGAGGTAAAGAACGGAAAGTACAAGTTAGCAAAGCTAATAATTAGTTTTGCCTCTCAAAAGTTACCGTTATGAAGCTAAAATTTAGTTTTCTTCATATCGACGAAGCGAGGACAACTGCAGATCCCATGTTTCAGGGCTGCGATCATTGTCTTGAAAGAGTTGAGATGTTATTATTTTCTGTTAGTTCATAGATGGCTTCTAGGCTAACGACGGAGGCAGCTTCCTCAACCTTGACGGTCCAATCGAAAATCCTCGTCCATACGTTGACCCACCAGCAGTGTGCACTTCTTCGGGTTCCGGCTCAATCACCACTTCGCAGCCAACTCCAACCACAACCAATCGTAGTTCTGGTGGAGTGTTACGCGAGGTCGTGAATGAGTTGATTGATGCGTTTCGTAAATTTATTGGATAATATGCCAAGTAGAAAGACGGTTGAGTAAATGTCGCAGGCTTTACATCGCAGTTAACAATTCTTGTTGATCTTGATTGCAACGATGTGTTTCAACGGCTATTAAAGATCAATTTCATTGAATGAATAGCCAGTCGCTTCATGATATTAGCGAAAATGAATGTCCTTTTTCGAATATTGTATTAGTTGCAAGAATAAAAACTGATTATAATTCGATACATTCCATGTTATATTTGATGTGTTCCGTGTATTTGACTCATACAGATAAAAACGGTTCATTTTAACCGAATTTGTCGTCCCTTCTCAGCTGCTGTGGGCCTCATAGCGAATATTTTAAACTCCGTTTCAGTTGTGGGAAGATTGATATTCATTTCTCGCTTTGTAACTTTGAGTATAAGCTTAATTTTCGGCGATTGTTAGCGGGAAGGTCAAACTGGATGAAGGACGTGAAAGGTCATAAGAACATTAGTTTATTGTCAATAAAAGCCTTTTCATTGCTACTCCGAGCACTTTCCTCGCTGGTACAAAGGAGCGGTTTCCAATCGTGGACTTCAGCTAAAGTTGTACTTAGCGCAGTGGTAAAGTATAGCCTGTAAGTACGCCTTTTGCTAAAATACGCGATATGAAACCAATCCATTCACTTCTTGACGATCGGCTTAAACCTTAGCTTCGATTATGAAGCGAATAACGTAGTCATGTATGCCGTCTTTTGTCCGAAAGCGCGTCTTTGAGTCGAGTAGAATGCAAAGCCTTACTTGCTCTTGCGATTTCTTAAACGAGTGAAATTTTGGCCAGTCTGGGGTATACTCCAAACCGAAAAAATTACAGTCTATTTTACTCAAGCTATCTTATCTCGGACAACGTTGTTGAAAGAATTTCTTAGAGCGCTTCTATTTTCTATAGAATATCAGTGAACGCAAGTTTCATTTTTCGATTACTATCGGCGCTTTACCGACCTCACTGCGAACTTGTCCATCGTATATAACCATAGAACAATTTGTGTGCAACATAGTTGGCGGGAGAGCTCGACTATATATGATGTTGGCCATGGTGTAAAGGCCAGTTCTTTCGATCTTTTGATCGCTGATCACGTCATGTTATCCCGACCGTTATTCATGACCGCCCCGTGCCTGTTAGAATGATTCAGTCAGCTCACAAAAGTAGCACATCCAGTTTTCGCAGTGACCATTCTGCTCTCCATATAATGGAGTAAATATCACTACGTTTGCATTACTGGAATCATCGTTGGCCCAGCAGTGCTTAAAATCGCAAGAATAGCTAAAAGAGACACCTAGTTCAAACCGACAGTTATCCTCCAGAGCTGCAAACGTCGGGAAGCCATCTCCTGCCATGCCAACTGTGGCATGCGTTCTTTTGGCGTTATTTACTGTCTCGTTTGCTCAGCGCCCCGATTTCACTCATCACGCCGTTTTGGACCCGAATGGGAACTTTCAACTCAATTGGAATCCTACCGCCAATGGCAGCGACTATTTCACTTTTGAATGTGTAGTGGCAACTCGAGGATGGATTGGTAGGTCCTCTAATGTGTTTATAGCATTAGCAAACCTGTCTTAGCTCTGATTTTTGGAATTTTCATTATCACTTTTGCAGGCCTTGGCTTTTCATCAAACGGTGCAATGGCCGCGGCGGATATGGTAATCGCATGGGTCGACGCAAGTGGAAATCTGCAAATTTCGGTTAGTTGACACTTAGTACACTTTTTGCACTAAAAACTAGACTGTCGGATGAATTTTAGGATAGACATGGACCAGCCCAAGGAAATGGATATCCTCCTGTCGATAGTAAGCAGGATTATGAGCTGGTCAGCGGGCGAAAGAACAACACTCATACCATCATCACATTCCGTCGCAAACAGGATACCTGTGATCCCCAAGACTGGAAAATTACGGTAAAAATAAATTTTAATTTGATAGCCAAATACTGGGTTGTCCACTATTTTACGATCCAAAATATCAAATTTTTCTCACGCATTCTGGAACTTTTGAGAATTTTCCATCAATTTTCCAATTTTCCATAATTAAATTTTCCAAAAATTTTCCATAAGAGATACATAATGAGGTACGCCTCGAATCCTGATCGAGCAGTATCATCAGACATTCTTCATCCACATCAACTGGACGTCCAGACTTCGTTCGTCTTCAAGAGAAGAGCCCCTTTGCGGAACCAGTAGAACCAGCGTTACACTTTAGCGAGGGACACAGCTCCTTGACCTTCCGCATGGCACACATGACCCAAAGCTTCCGCTGTTGTGTGGCACAAAAGAGATTTTGAGCGTCGGGCGTGTAAGATAATCCCTTCTTTTACAGAGCGATACGACGCGTCTGATTTGGGCGTACAACGACCAGGTGCCGACGTCAGCCGATGATATTTCGAAGCACACGGAACGCGGAGTGAAGAGCGTCCAACTGGTCAATCCGCAGACAAAAGACGGCATGTCCGCGATCTTGGCCGATCCTAGCACAGTGACGTATGACTTCCGCCTCACCAGCGTCACCCTGCCCACCGAAAAGCGAACGCTCTATTGGTGCGAAATCATGGAGCTGCCCAAGTGGAACAAGCATCATATCATCGCCGTATGTATTATTCTTTTTGCTATTACGCTGTTATTATTTGCATCAACAATGGTACCTATTGAATTCATTTCAAGTATTGAGCCTTATGCATAGCCTGTGTATACATCTTTATAAGATACTTATCTCGGACAGGTGACATGGAAGAGAATTTAAACAATTTCTTATGATTATTGATTGGTTACCATCAAGGTCTTTACGTCTTTGCGTCAGCTAACGAACTCTTGTCAGTTTTTCGTTGAATATATGCAATAAAGGGAGGACATGGTTGAGCGTATGAGAAAGACGTCCTCACATTTCTTACCGAAATGAAAGTGTTACAGAATAGAATGTTGGTACAAAAGGGAAATGAGCGTTACGTCCACCATCTGGTTATGTACGGATGTGGAGAAGAGGACATGAGCGAGCACTTGGGCAAGCCAGCTGCCTGCTTCGACGACATGGGAGTATTCAACCCGATGCACAAGTGTAGTAGCTACCGTGCGATTTGGGCGGTCGGCGGCGAAGATTTCGTCTACCCCAGCAACATGGGCGCTCCCTTCTTCGAAGATCCCAAGCAACGCTTCGTGCTCCTCGAAATGCACTATGACAACCCCGATTTAAAGCCTGGTTTGTTAATTGTGAACTCACACAACAGTTATATTGTTAACTCTCGGAATCTTAGAACTGCACATTTTAAGGAAGTAGAGTAAGCAGATTTGTGATCTACTCCATATTCGTAGCCATTCAAGCGCTTCCATAAATGTTTTTTTTCAGCAAATTATTCTCAGAATTGCATCTGTTTCGAAAATCAGACGCTGTATTGGACGTTATATAATCATATGATTTCTTATGTTCTAACTACCGATCTGACCCAGCCACTCTTGAAACTAGCGCAATTATGGATTGAATACCGTATTTCTTTCAATAGATGCCCCCTCTTCAAGCTTAGGTTGAAAAAATGCTATAAATGTTAACTGAAAGAATACTGGAGATCTCTTATACTTAAATCATTTAATTTTGCACTGAGTCATTGAATATTTCAGGAATTACGGATAACAGCGCTTTCCGGTTATATTTGACTGAAAAGCTACGTCCTGTTGAAACTGGCCGGATAACTATCGGTCTTCCAGTTTCGCCAGTATGGATTACGATTCCACCAAAGCAGCAGAGATTTACCACCTACGTGTATTGCCCCGGCAAGTGTACCAGCAGAATGACGGAACCAATAAATGTTTTCACGGGATTACTGCACACTCATTTGCTTGGTGAGCTTTCCTGTTGATATTGCTTAAACTTTGTACTTTGCTTGATTTTATCTTTCGGAGCGATTTCGATCAATCCGAATGCCCGTTTATTTTTCTGCTGGTAGCCTGCTTGAAGGCAAATCTGCAAACATATTTGGCATAGAGAGACGCAGAGGGGTCAAAACTGATTTTTTAGCTCAATTCTGCTTGATTTTCAGATTGTTTTCATTTTTTCAAGTTTGTCCAGTTTCATCGAGAATTCCCTTTTATTAGGTCAATTTATATACAGAGATTTTTAGGGTCATCGTGTTGAGAACGCTTATTCACTCTTATTTAGACTTAAATTTTCATCCTAATCCGAATACAACTAATTAATTCTTTTTGATACCAATATACACGAATCCTTTCATCAAAGAAAGGTCAATAGTTTTCACTCAATACTGATAGATTGGGAATCCTTTAACTGGACCGGCCTGATGAAACTAAATTGTTCTATAATTAATTGAGGCAATTCAGGTGTCGCAATGAGAGTGCGAGTGATTAGAAACGGAGAAGAGATCAAGTCGGATATGCGGGACGATCACTATGACTTCAACTACCAGACACCTGTTTATCTATCAAAACCGCTAGTTATTATGCCCGTGAGTCAATTTTGCTTTGACCGATTCCTAAAATGTCATATTACAGTTCCGCTTGTACCACAATGGTCCGCCCCCTCAGGGCCGGATTTTCCGGCTGTGCCACACACGCAAGCGTTGGCGTGCCTGCACTTTTGCGCTAATTGTGTGCTTGCGCGCGTGTTGTATTCCGACGTTCCGGTCCTGAGGGGCGTATCGTTAACGTACAGTTTCGCCTAGATGCATACTCATACAATAATGATACCAGCCATCTGTGTTTCTGAAATATGATAAATTCGATTGAAGTGAGATAACGTAAAATAAAAATAAGCTTCTTAAGCTATCTAATCTCAATTGTGATACCATAATAAGAAACGAAGTCTAACATAAATTAAAAATGTTATTAATCAAATAGCACCAAACATTGATAACTGACTAGTACGATATGCAGGGTGATGACATTATTGTTGAATGTACGTATGGATCGATGGATCGCGATACAATGGCCTATGGTGGATACGGCTCCGACAATGAAATGTGCCTGGCGTTGTTGGAGTACTATCCCAAGCGAAACCTTACCTCGGAGAACTGCATGAGCTTTGTCGACCCGAAGAACCTCACTGAAATCCTGGGTTTGAAAAAGGATCAGGTCAGCCTGGGCTCAGACGGTACGTTTAGTTTCTTTTATGGCTTTCAAAAATCATTTTTATAAAACTATTTTTTATTCTAAATAGTGCAATAACAACAGTGGAAAGCGCGCTGATTCGTCAGTTTGACGTACATTATCGAATCGTTCCTATGACGTCATAACTGACCAATCAGCATGCTTCCCAAAACTGACAAATCATCATCACAAGCCATTACGAATTTTCAGGTGTGCTTAGTGAAAACGTTGTGACTGTAATGAACAAGAATCAGCAGAATGTCACCATCGCTGACTGGTACAAGAATGACTTGAAGGTGACCAACGAGATGGTCACTAAGTTGCAAAATTATATGAAGAATTCGCCTCAGGCAGTGTTCTGTAATTTGCAGGGAAAAGTATGTTAACATTTGCCATTATTTTTTGTGTTTATAAAGAGCTGAAAAATTAAACTTGATAGAAGAGCGAGAAAGCAATTAATTGAATTGTGCAGTGTCTTCTCTCCAAATAAGTTTGATGCAGAAATTTGAATAGTTGATTAGAGAGTATGTAGCAACATTTTGTTAATAGAGCTACTCTTTTGAATCACCGTTATTAACAGTAAGGTAACAGGCATAATTCAAATTAGCGCGCACTGATTTGTCTTGAAATTTATCGGTAACAGAGCGTCACAGGAAAAACCGTAGCACCGAGGTGGATTGCATGCATATCATTTTGAGAAAATCTTGATATGTCAAGGAAAAGAAGGGAAAGACAAGTCAGCAGAGCCGCTAGTTGATTTTGGCACTCAAAAGTTATCTTTATGAAGCTAAAACTTAATTTTCATCATATCGATAAAGAAAGAACAACTGCAGATCCTATGTGTCGGGGCCGCAGTGCTTGCCTTGAAAGAGCTGAGGTGTTGTTATTTTCTGTCAGCACAGAGGTGATTGTTTAGGATGACGAAGGAGGAAACGTCACCGACGTTACCTTCTTCCAAATTGACGGTCCTATCGAAAATAATCGTCCATACGTCGAGCCACCAACAGTATGCTCGGCTTCTACGGGTTCCAGCTTAGCCGCCACTACGCAGCCAACTCAAACCACAACCAATCACGGTGCAAGTAAAGTGTTCAGCGAGGTCGTGCATGAATACATCGATGTGATTCGCAAATTTATTCTTTCGCGTGTTGAGTCGAGCGACGGCTGAGTAAATGTTGTAGTTATAATTTCATTAAAATTTTGATTGCAACGTTGTCTTCCAACATGTATTAAAAATCAATTTCACTGAAGGAATAGCAATGTGTTTCATGATATTAGCACAAATGGCTGGACTTTCGGATATTGTATTAAATGCGACAATAAAAACTGTTTGTTTTTCGATATATTCCATGTTCAAGAGTGTCAAAGAAATAGGAACGACTCGCTTGCTCTTACCAGTTCTGAAAGGAGCGAAATTTTGGCCAGTTCGGGGTATACTCGAGACCGAAAAACTCTTTGTCTAATTCAATCAAGCCATCTGATCTCAGATCGCTTTAGTTATCTTAACGCGCTCCCTTTCCTATAGAATATCAGCAGGCACGAATTTCTTTTTTTCGATCTCTATCGGCGCTTAACCGACCTCATTACAAATTTTTCCGTCGAATACAACCATAGGGCAGTTTAAGAGCAGCTTAACTGTCGTAAAGCCCCTGCTGATTTATGATGTTCACTGTGATGTAAAGGCCAGTTCTCTCCCTCTTTTGCTCTGGGATCACGTCATGTTATCCCGTCCATTATTTATTAACAGCCCTCGTGTCTGTTAGAGTGAATGAGCGAATGTACGGAACTAGCATATCCAGTTTTCGTAGCGAAGCAATTGTTGTCACTGCAATGTATAAAATGCAAAAACGATTTAGGGAAACCACTGGTCCAACCACAGTGTTATCCTGCGAAGTTGCGAGCGCAGGGAGACCAACAACCACCATGTTAACTGTGACATCCGTTCTTTTTGTGTTATTTGCCGTCTCGTCAGCTCAGCAGCTCACTTTCACTCACCACGCCGTCTTGGATCCGAATGAAAAGTTTCAACTAAACTGGAATCCGGCCACCGATGGAAGCGACTATTTTACCTTTGAATGTGTCGTGGCCACTCGCGGATGGCTCGGTTCGTCCTCTAACATATTTATAGCAATACAGAATCGCAGTCTTAGCAGTGGCTTTGGAATTTTCAGTGTTACTATTGCAGGTCTTGGCTTTTCATCAAACGGTGCGATGGCCGCGGCGGATATGGTAATCGCATGGGTCGACGCAAGCGGAAACCCGCAAATTTCGGTTAGTTGAGATAAAGAGGAATAATTACATTGAACTGTCGGATAAATTATAGGACAGACATGGACCAGCTCAAGGAAATGGATATCCTCCTGCCGATATTAAGCAGGATTATGAGCTAATCAGTGGACGAAAGAATGACACTCATACCATCATCACATTCCGTCGCAAACAGGACACCTGTGATCCCCAAGACTGGAAGATTACGGTAAAAATTTCAATGTCAAAGCCAAATTGCTTTTATGATATGCTCTCAAATTAATTCATATTTAATTCTTTGTTTAAAGAACGATACAGTCTTTTACCCTTAGCGATCTGCATTTTCTGAGCAGTAAAGCATGATCGCATTTCCCAACAGGCATTTCAAAGAAAAATGTGGGTTTGTTCATGACACTAATGCATTTTAGAAATCTAAAATGTTCTGTATGAGGTAACATATCCACTCTGATCGCGCATGAGTTTCGAACATGAGCAGCCATTTGATGTGTTAGATAACCTCTTCATTTACAGAGTGACACGACGCGTCTGATTTGGGCGTACAATGACCAGGTACCGACGTCTGCCGACGATATTTCGAAGCACACGGAACGCGGAGTGAAGAGCGTCCAACTGGTCAATCCGCAGACAAAAGACGGGATGGCCACGATCTTGGCCGATCCTAGAACAGTGACATATGATCTCCGCATCACCAACGTCACGCTGCCCACCGACAAACGAACGCTCTATTGGTGCGAAATCATCGAGTTACCTACCTGGAACAAGCATCACATCATCGCCGTATGTATTATACTTATTTACGTTAATAAAGTTCGCGGCAATGACCTTGGCTATTGAATCTCTTCCAAATACTACGCTTCGTGCATTTATTACGTAGGGATCAATACATGTTACTCAAAATAGTTATTTTAAGTAGGTCTTACAAAAGAAACTGTTTACAATTTACTACGATTGTTGATCGATCATCATTGATTCCACGACGTCTATACCTCAGCTTATGAGCTCAGGTCTAAAAACAGTTGAAAAAATGCAGAAGAGGCAGGTGGTGGAGTTATATATGAGGAAACAGTCGCAAGTTGCTTACTTAAATGAAATCGTTATAGAACAGAATGATGGTGCAAAAGGGAAACGAGCGTTACGTCCACCATTTGGTTGTGTACGGGTGTGGAGAAGAGGACATGAGCGAGCACTTGGGCAAGCCGGCTGCCTGCTTCGACGACACGCAAGTTTTCAGTCCGATGCAAATGTGCACAGACTACCATGCGGTTTGGGCCGTCGGCGGCGAAGATTTCGTATACCCCAGCAATATGGGCGCTCCCATCTTCGGAAACTCCAAGCAACGCTTCGTACTCCTCGAAATGCACTACGACAACCCCGATTTAACGCCTGGTTGGTAATAATTCTGCCGTTAGAATGTGGAGGCGAGGAGGAAGAAATTTCGCTAACTTAATTTTTGTATTGGGAGAGACCGCGGCTTTGAGAGAAGTGAACACACATACATTTTAGGGTAACCGTTGCACAACGACTGTATACGGGGCTCTATTCGACAATAGCGGTCCAATAAAAAAATAGCGGTCCGAAACATTAATAGCGGTCCAAAACATTTATAGCGGTCCGAAAAAGAAACAATAGCG
>NIUQ01001172.1:0-33867 GCA_002796945.1 Plectus sambesii | reverse complement strand
AATCAGAGCTCAACTAGCTAATATCCTATTTCAGCAACAATGGGCTATGAAAAAAGTGTGAGACGCAGCCAACTCAGATCTCAGTGACCGAGCTTTAGTGGAACTGGGTCCGGGCGGGGAGAAGGCAGAGGTGACTGGCAAATCGTCAGGGCAATCGTAATGGGTTCACGCCTTGCGGGTGGCAGGTCAGTTTCTAGTGCGGAACAATTGCATTTCAACAGCAACTATCGCGCAATTTTTGCAGAATAATGCTGAGAGTGCATGGCGTCTCTGCCTAAAATTGGCCAAATTTGGCACGCAAATTTTTTTAAGAACGTTTCGCAGGGCAAAGTCTGTTTTACGTATACGTTTTTTAAAATTCAAATGACTGAACGGAAATGGAGTATATGTTTATAACATTGCCACATTAATTAGGACACTTTCACACTTACACAGGATATTTTAAAAATCTAAATTAATATAGAAAATCTCTTTTTGACTGTGACAGTAAGCTTATTAAAGCGGAAACGGTATAAATTCGTCAATCTCTGGCTGCTTGCAACTTTCAACCGATTTTAAAGGATTGAATCATGAGCAAAAATGTGAAATTTCCGTATTTTGAAGCTAATTTCCATTGTTAGGTTTAAGCTTGGATTGGGTCTAGGTCTTTTCTTAGCTTAACAGAATTCCTGAATCAAGCCAAGCTCAAGCATGAAAAACGTGTTGAAAGTGACACACTTGAGCCTGTTATCGTCAAAAAATTTCAGTTGGCAGAATCTTACATAGAACATACTTAAACTACGAGAGCTTCTCCCAAGCCTATAAAATTCTATCGTACAAAAGAGCGCAATATTGAATACCTGATTTCAATAAAAAGGTAGCAAATGACATACGCATCGGGAACAACTTCCAAAACTAGCACGCGATATTCCCGTTTCACTGAGGACAAACGGAAAATCGTTATGATACTCTGCTGCTCTGACTTTACTTCTCACTCCATTGACAAAGGAAAGCCGAGGCAAACCGGTTACGACGGATGTCGACCATAAATTGAGAAAGGAAAACTCAGCGACCTTACGACTTTACGCTGTCAGAACGACTCGCACTTTCACCTGGTTAGATGCAGAATGACGCTGTCACTCTTTGTTTACGAATTTCAAAACCGTTATTCAGCGGGCGACACATTCATTTCCATAAAATTAACGATTGAATAACAATCAGGGCAACGCGCGCACTTCAACATACCTCTTTAGTTTCACTGAAGTCATGTCGCTTTAAAGGCGATTTAGAAATCGTGGTGAGCATTCAAAAAAGGATTCACCAACCGCCATCCAAAGTCATATTTCACAAAACTGTTTTCATCACGACTGTTAGGATTAAAATTGCGGGAATCGCGCCGTTTGCTCAGATATGACGTGTGAGGAATAGTTCTACCATGATATGATTTCTAACTAATCACTTCACGTCCCACAATTGTAATTGCAACAGGGTGATGTAGTCTTTTGTATGACCTGGTCGCTGACTTGCAGAAATGCAGCAATGCAGCGCCATATAATCTATGAACAGTGCAAGCGATTGTCTATTTAAACAACGCACACCATTCTAATTATCGAAAGAGATGAAGTTTTAGGAAATTCCTATCAGTTTCTCTCATTTTAGAAACAGCGAAGGAACGGAATGGGCAAAAAGGCTTTATATCCAGCAGGAGCAATACGGCGGATCCATCTGAAATCTTTGACATCAGCAGCAGCGGCGAAAAAATCTACTTGATTTACTGTTTGCAAAAGAATATGTTTCCATTTGAAATATTGACACTCTAAGCGCCAAAAAATTCCCCCGTTTATATTGGGAGAATAACTAAACTGCTCTTCTTCTCCATTATGTTCTACAGCGTTTATTGTAATTTTTTACAATATGTTCACTCTGTCATGTTTAAAGCCAAAGTTAGGCAAGAAGAAGAAAGGAACAGGCGACCGCATAGTCTCCTGACGTGCGATTTCATGTTCGAAATCAAAAAATATGGAACATTAGATACATTTCTGCTAATGCTGCATCTGTTTAAATAGAGCTCATGTGAGACATTTCTTTTCTCTAGAGGATTACTAAATAATATGGACTGCGCAAGATAGATTTTTTATGAATGGGAAAAAAATGATCAGACTTCATCCAGATTTTGCTTCGCTGAAGAAGATGTATTTCATGGCTGATTTTTTAGCTGTAGATCGTCGGGCTCTGTTCTTTGGTCCGTGAGATCCGACTTTTGCGTCTAAAATTAAAATTTGCACGTGAAGAAGAGATAATAGAACAAGTTAGAGCATTACCGCGCTCGACTGATGGTGGTTATTAAAACACGCGGCATTTCTCTATGAAGCTCCAGTTTTACGATTGCTCCGTCTTCGTTACGATCTTCAATATCAATGAGGGATGTCGTGTGAGATAAGACACCTATACAAGTTGTTAAATACTCGTTTCGATTGTGCTTAACATACGATCGGTTGTCGCGCTCAAAAATTCATCAACACTCAACGGTATTATAATCTGTGATCCTCATTAGCAATGGTTGCTCAAACAAAAATTAGGTGTCAATCACCGCCTTTCTGTGCTCCACCGAAGTGGTGGCCCACTGATCCTACGTTACGACTAGGTTTGAATGTATTTTGCTACATGACACTGCCAGTATGGATTGTGCCAGCGCTTATAATATATCTGGTGAGTGTAATCCTTGCGGTAAGCGGTTCGATAATAACATGAGAATGTCAAGAATAACTAAAAAGCCGTTGACTATATGCCTGATGCAGTGCAGCAGTATCCCACATGACCTCAAATTGTTTGCTAATGCACCTCCTTATACGAATTTCTTAATGCTGGCTAGCCAAAGGTAAAGCTACGAACATTTTATAGCTAAATTTTTCCACAAGATGCCCATTGAGGACTTTAAATCAATTGCGTATATTCATTTTTTGACAGATTTTCTGCTGTAACATTTAGTTTTGTTTTCGAATCTGTAAGTTTGATATCATAAGCATTGTTAACTGCCAAACTTTCGCTTGTGGGAAATTCGGAAAATGGAAATACTTTATAGGAAGAACACAGGAAGTTATTTTGAGTGATGGTTCAAGACTTTCTCGATTGTTATTTTCGAAAAATTAAAACTTCCTCATTGAAAAATAATAATTTCAGCCCATGTGGTGTATGAACGGATGTAAGTGCGCCAGTCAAGCTGGGTGAGTTATTTTATAAAAAATAACTGAACGGGATTAATTTTTACAACGACAGCGTTACGCCGTTGACAATGAGAGAATGATTAAAATTTTTCAGAATACAGGAATATGCATATTACCTCACATAATTATTTAATTGTTCCAGAATAGACCTTTTAGAATACTAGTAAATTTATCGGAATTCACGTTTATGATGAGATCGCTGGGTGATGTACGATTTTCTAGCAGCTGAAAGTGGTTCTGGACAAATATAGGTGATTTTATTTTGACAGCTCAAGTTCAAATCACCCGCTGAGCCTTTTCCAACTATTTAGATATAGACGAATTCATCAGTCAATGAAATTACATAAACTGTAAACTGCGTTTGCGAAAAAAATATAAAATTTTTTCATTTGTTGAGAAATCAATAAATGAATAAGGAATAATGCATAAAGTTGCGGCTGAAACTAGCGCAGCAGCAACAGCATTCGTAGGAACGTAATCGCACGCCAATTGCTCGAACTTCTTATTATAAGTACTCAAATACTGACGCGCTTTGTTTTTTTGCATTTGTTCAAGCTATCTAACCCTTCATTAAAACCTTAATCGACTTCTTCTTAGCTTCTTTTTACCGTATGAGCGCCCTAAGAAACGGTGGCAGTAGCTTGAGCACTGGAGCCGACGGGCAGAGCCTTGATGAGGCATTCTTTGTTGGCCACCTGAAAAACAAACAGAAGATTTCTCTCCCTTCATTTCAATAATAATGCTTGTTTATACGCACCTTGAAACCAGCTGGTCGTCTCTTCAAGTCCGTTTCTACTGTGCGACATGCCGTATTTTTAGTACTTCTGCTGCTACTACAACAGGTGGAGCGACGACCGGTGGAACAGCGGGTACAGCAGGAACGACTGGTGCTGCGGCGGCTAACATTGGCGGCGGCCTTAAACTTGGATCTATAATAGTCGCTGTTGCCGCTGGTGGTATCACCGGCGCTGCAGTAAACGGAGCCATTATTGGGGGAATTGTCATAGCTGGCAAAACTATAGTCGATCATAGCAACGCAAATAACGTCTTGAACACTAACGGTATATTAGACATTAAAAATAAGCTAAACTACTTTAGGCGTCGTACAATTTATTTTCATTGCTCAAGCGATGCCTGATTAAAATAAGATTTTCTAAGCATCGAATTCTTCTGGTACAGTTGAATAAAAAAGTTTGGTTCAAGTGAAAATTGGCATTCTGGGGTTCCATAGTACAAAACTCCAGGCAACGATGCGAATATTTTTTACAGAAGTTTTCGCTTCGAAATACAGCGGGATGGTTAAATTAGCATACTGACAATGCAGAGTTTGTCAAAATCAATGTTGTTATACAGGATGTCCCACGGAAGTGTTCACAATTTTGAAAGCTTACAATTTTTTTCATTTCTGTCCAATTGTTTTGAAATTTTAACCACATAGAGAGGAGATATACAAATTATTGTGGTTAAAATTTCATTTGATTCTGACTCGAACGCATTAATTAATTGCATTTCACTGAAAAGTTTCAAATCACAGTCCGTCCCACCGAAGTGTACACAGTTTCGATTGCTCATAACTTTTTCATTTCTGCTCGATTGCTTTGAAATTTTAACTGAACATTGAGCATATCTTCAAATTCTTACGGTTAAAATATTATTGGATTCTGTACCGTTGTCATTGATTAATTGCACACTGACTGCGACCTGGTAATTCCCTACCAAATTCCTCTCAGTTGACCTTTAATTGTCATTTTTTCTTCCTAGAAAATGAATCGCGTTGGTTTGAAAGCTGATTAGTTGACAGTTAGGCTTTATTCGAGCTTTGAACGCGCTAAACTGCCGCGTGGTTAGAAAGGACGAAAAATGTTGTGCTGGTTCAGCGAAAATTTCTTGCTGTGGTGGAAATGATGGTGGTCACATCGAAGTGCATAACTCGTGATTGTTGATATCTTTTAAAGTAATATTTTAGGCAAGTGAATTTGAATATGTGCTCAATGTTCAGTTGAAATTTCAAAGCAATCGAGCAGAAATGAAAAAGTTATGAGCAATCGAAACTGTGTACACTTCGGTGGGACGGACTGTGATTTGAAACTTTTCAGTGAAATGCAATTAATTAATGCGTTCGAGTCAGAATCAAATGAAATTTTAACCACAATAATTTGTATATCTCCTCTCTATGTGGTTAAAATTTTAAAGCAATCGGGCAGAAATGAAAAAAGTTATAACCAATCAAAACTGTGAACACTTTCGTGGGACACCCTGTACATCAATCGTTCAGAAATAATAAGACAAATGGAAACATGCGCTTAAATTTAAAACTAATTTAGAAGCTGAAAAGGGTTCGGGGACAAGGTACCCCCCACGTGACCAAATCACTCACAGAGCAGCCTCGTAGCACTTTGGTCTTGACACGATCATTGCTTGATCAGCATAAAATGTTAAACAACAACGTGCTGCTACGTGACGCCCCGTCACACGCTTTGGTCACGTGGGGGGTACCTTGTCCAAACACGCTTGCAGTTATTTGTATGTCGTCGGACCGAGATCCACTTACTTTTACACAGATGAAAAGGGTTAGTACGAGAGACAACTAAACAGGATAGTGTAGTCGCGGGACACCGGAAGCAAGCGCAACACACCGCATCGAACATACATAGCGCACATACGAAAGCATGAGCATTGCGAAATAGCTATACGGTACATGCGTCTAAAGACCCACTTGGGGATATGAAGCCCCAACATAATCATATAGAAATTTTGCTTGCATAACCATAACCAGTAGTGATTACGGTTCAGGGTTCGGAATCGTCCTTTTTAAAAAGAGATATCCTTTTTTGGGACCCTATATCTTTTTAATTTTGAATATCCTTTTTGGCCTTTTTTAAAAATTTTTCATTTCGAACCCTGTTACATTTAGAAATTGGGCTTTTATTGGCAATTAGTAAACCTCACGACGCTCACGACGCTCACGACGGAAAACCTCACGACGCTGCCATGACCCCAAAGGTCACACACGCGCACCTATCTACTGTAGTAGAATTGTGTGCGACTTCCATTTACTGCTAATTTTAAAATCGGGCCTTATTTGGAATAATTTGAGCAAAGGTTTGGTTTCAAAAACTCAAAATTACCGGATTTTCATCGTAATTTGCCTTCTTTGCACTTAAATTGGGTATTTTAACGTTTATTTTTGTTAATTTCCTATGAAAATTCGCCTTTTTTGCTTAAAATGACTTTAAAATTTACGAAATTCGATATAAATGTGCTAAAATCGAATGCGGAAGGAACAAAGACTGTCTAGAGTATCAGCAAGAGGCGAAACAGAATTTACTTAGCTTCTGTTTAATCAATAAAATACAAAAAATCGGAACAGCGCATTTCTGCTACAGTAGTTAGGTGCGCGTGCGTGAGTTTTACGCTCATGGAGCGTCGTGAGGTTTTCCGTCGTGAGCGTCGTGAGCGTCGTGAGGTTTACTAATTGCCCTTTTATTACGATTAAGAAGGCTAACTCCTCGGATTACGGTGCTTGCATCTATCATTTCATCCTCATGCTTAAAATTAGCAGGGAAGAGTGACACTCGCGACCTTTCGTTTGATTTCGTCTATCTTTAATATGCTCTCATCCCTCCATAGAGGTCAAACGAACAGAAATTGTGCACCAAAATATAAATGGCATTTTGGCATATACACAACATTTGCAAAACATTTCAGCGGACAACAGCGTATTGACGATTGGTAAAGACTTTGTCTTTACATTTTTCAATGGCAAAGTTCCCAACTCATACGGCGTTCTACTACTGGTTTTAGTCAGCAACAACAACAATGGAGTAGCAAATGTCGTTGTCACATCGCCATATCGCTCTTTTAATACAATCAGAGTGTCTGTGGCTCCATACAGTATTTTAAAGGTTGAATGTTATCTCTCTGTACTCTGCTGTTCTTTATAATTGCGAAGCTAACAGAGCAACTGTGTTAATTTTGAATAATTGCTCAGATTGAGTTAAAGTCGTAAAATTTTGCAGTTTTGAAATTTCTCCTCGTACGTTATCTTTAATTTGCTTATGACTATTCTGCCATTCGAAGCATTTTTACCGAATAATTGAGTATTCCCGCAGTAGTTTTGAGTGCAGTTTCATGCGCATTGGCTGATGTGCATAGTGTAAATAATATTTATTAAATAATAATGAGAGCAAGACGCAAAAAGCGTACGTTATTCTGGCTAACTGTCCTCTCATCACCGAACATTTCTTAATATTGGCCAATATTTAATACATTACTAAAATAATCGTTCTGAATTATTTTCGATCTGTACTTAGTCAAAAATAGACGGATTCGGTTTAATCTTTTGATCACATGCATATTAAGCTCTATTATTAGCATATATTGAAGCTTTGTGGCATGTATCCTTGGTTTGAAGTTATCTTTTAGATTCCAATCACTCCAGAATCAATCCAAGATCAGTATCTTGGTGATAATGAGACATGGTCTGAACGAATTGTTGTTGAAAACAAGGGTATTCGTTTGCAATCCGATTTGCCCGTAGCCGTCTACGCCCATGCAGAAATTTATGAAGGAGACAGGTAAAAAAGAAATTTGATTACATTGCACTAACCCTGCATCGTCCGTTGCATACACAATTATTATGAATAGGATATGGCCAAGTCTCGGTTGTGAACTAGGTCAGGAATTGAGGTGTAATCTTTGTTTCGGCCATTACAAGCAATAATGCAGAATCATTCTTTACATTATCTACGATTAGTTGCTGACAATTTTAAAAAAGAAAGGCTTTTCAAAAAATATCTGGCCCTTAAAGGAAATCTGAGATCTGTTTCAAAAACTTTTCTCAATATGCAATACTGAACATTAAATCTTGCGAATGGCGAAGGACAAGAGCTTTCGAATGATACATTCACGCAGCAAAGTATTAACAGAAGTAAAAAGAAAAAAGTGAAATAAAATATAAGTAAATGCCAAGATGCAATTTAATAATAACATGTAATAAAAAGCGAAGATAATTTTGTGAAGTTAACGAAATTGCGAGTAAATCGATACAAATTTACAGTGAATCATCGTATATTAAAGCCTACCATAGAGGCGCTAATTGATACCAATAACAGCACGGGTAAAATGAGTTAACTAAAGCGGTGGTCACATTGCAGCCGCAAGCCGCAATTGCGGCTGAGCCGCAAATGCGGCAGGCGCATTTGCTGCCGCGCGTGGTCACAATGCGGCGTCTTTTTGCGGCTGAGCCGCATTTGCGGCCGGCCGCAAAATGCAGCTGTCCGCAAATGCGTCTGCGGCTTGCGGCTGCAATGTGACCGTCACTTAAAATAATGATGCAGATGAGATAATGCAGTACAGTAGAAACCGGACATAAAAGAAAAACGGATATAAGAGAAAAATATTTGGCTCAAGCTTTGGCTGGGAACCGGATATAAGAGAAAGCACCCCATAAAATCGAATAATTTCGGCCAGTTTAATGCAAATACATATGCTGTTATTATCAGATGTGCATATGTACGAAAATTGTCTGACATCTAAAAGGTCTAATGCAATTGCGATGCACTACGCGCGTGTGGCTGCATGCTATTGAGTTGTCCTTCGCCAAATCTAGCAGCCGAATTCGGTCTTCTACTGAAAACGTTTTTCTCTGTACTTTCGATGGAGGAGCCATTGCACAAAACAGACCACCAACAACGCAGTCACAGTAGCATGAAGACACACGCACGATATGCATGCATTGCAATTGCTTTGATCTTTTGGATGTCGGTCAATTTTGTTACATACGCTAAGGAGTCATTGCGCCACATAGGTCAGACAACAACGCAGTTGCAGTAGCATGCAGCCACACGCGTGCAATGCATCGCAATTGCTTTAGACCTTTCATATGTCAGACAATTGGCTGCATTTCATGATTTGTTTGCTGCTTCGCGTGAAATAGCTTGTGATTCAGTAAATTGTGCGAAACTGACACTAAATACAGTATATAACAGCCAAAAATAGTCGAAACCGGATATACAGTGGAATTCACTTATACCGGTATTTGAGGGACCGACAAAAATTACCGGTATAAGTGAAATACCGGTATAACCGAAACCGTTATAATTGAATTCAACTGTAAGAGAAATTTTTTCCACTTCCCCTGCCGTCTCTTATATCCGGTTTCTACTGTAGTTAAAATCGACTTAAGGTATTCACGTGTCATTTTTGGCATTTTACGGCCCAATTTGAAATCCAATGCCTTATCCTATGCAAACATTTTTTTTCTTTAGCGTTTGTACCGCTTTACGCAGTGTCCGCTTTTTGATGGTGGGTAAGAACCCGCCATTTGGATAGCGACTGTAGAACATCCGGTCGGCCGTTGCATGCCTGTCACCGGGAGAGTGGCTGTGTGGAAACCACCGCAGCATAGCTGCTACCCATTTCTCGAGCCACGGAGGGATGAACACCTTGGTTGGGTGAGGGGCTGCCCTCAGCGGGAATTGAACTCGCGTCCTCGAGACTGATGAGTGATGAATCCTATGCAAACATTATTTATAGTCATTTTAAAATATAATCAGAACTATTACTGACATTATGGTAAGGTAAGACGACTACGAATATCGTGAAATAAGCGCTTCTATCCAATACTGTATAATGCTGTTATCAGATTATTGAGTAGAATCCGACTCAACACTTAGTTCCTCATATAAACTGAATTTTCTCGATTTGAATATTTTGTGTTGAATATTTGGATAGTTTCATAACACAGACTTCTGATATTGCAACTATACCGTTATTTTGTAACCTTTAACGATGCTTAAGAGTTTCGTGCTAATTAATAATATTAAGCGATTAGAGTAGGGTTGAGTAGGGTTGGTCTAACCTGATGCAATGAAGATGCACAACCAATGCTATGCTTTGTTTCACAAAGCGTAATCCGGGATCGTCGGGGAAGGCAGTTGACGCAAATATCATAATAAAATTACAGTGGCGATTCTTTCCTGGTTATTCCCGCCGTTCATCTGGGCACGCAGTATGTCGCAGTGGCTTCTATGGAAACAGTAGATCCATCTGGTCCAAATATGATTGCCGTTGTTGCATATCAAGACAATACTCAGGTAATTTATGGTTATTTAACAGTTTCTGCTCATAAAGATGGGAGTTTTGGCCATTCACAAGAACGTCTTTTTAAGTAATGTAGCTATGGTGATATCGTAAAACCCAGATACACAGCAGGTTCGAAAAATCGAATAAATCTCCGATATCCGAGTTGCTCTGTCATCCGGGTCTTTAATATCCGGGTTTCATTATATGATCAAAAAATTGTTGCGCAAAAATTAAACTTTAGCGCATTGTGTATGAGCTGAGAAATTTCGCGATGTTAAATCAGCCTGAACGAGCTCCCAACTAGATCAGATTTGATTATGAACCGACGTCATGAATAATCATCTTTTGTAAAATTCAAAATAGGAAGAAAACGCCGAAATACTGAGTCGGCGGATGAAAAATAGTCGAGGTGAGCGTAAATAAATGCTTAGAGTGAAATTAACAAAAGTGGCATCGTTACTCTCTAAATTTAGTTCATTGTGTCCACTCAAAAAAAAATTTCCTTTTTTTAACGAAGTGTTCATTGAATTTCAATGAACTAGATTTAGAGAGTATGTGAAAAGAGTTAGCGGGTGGCGGTGCTGTCGACGAGGGCGGCCAGGATACAGAGTATCGTAATAAAGCGTCAGTATGATAGCTAAGACAAGAAGGTATAATACAGCGACAGTGGGGAACGTAATAACAGTGTCGCCAAGGGAGCACCCCAGATATCACAATCATGCCGAACTCACTCTTACGTAGCTGCTCCGCCATACAGACATAGGGCAGGTTTTACATCGCGTGCTTTAGCTAAAGTCGTACTTAACGCAATGATGAAGGATAGCCCTTAAGTACGACTTAAGCTAAAGTACGCGATATGAAACCGGTCAATAGTATAACTAGGCGTGTAAACTCACAGAAAACTGCTCTAATGGCCATTCAACATACATTCACCGACCGTCCCCACCGGGATTTTAACACCTAACGTTAAATTAACCTAATATTAATACCGTAAATCTTCTAATAATCGCCATGGGCGATTATTATTTCATAAGGGGTCTGAGGGGGGCGATTATTAGAGGGTGGGCGTTTATTGGAGGGTGGACGATCATTATTTCAATCAATGTTTGAATGAGGCACTCGTTGGAGAGAGGGCATTTTTTTGTTTCAATCGTCACTTTAACTTATAAAAGCGCTCATAAATAGAAAGATAACGCATTATCAGTAGTAGAATTTGAATAGGAATTCAGTGTTGACCTACACTGCATAGGCGTTTAATGTTTTAATCACTCTGAAGGGGGGCGATTATTGGAGGGTGGGCGATTATTAGAGGGTGGGCGATTATTATTTCAATGAGGGTCTGAGGGGGGCGATTATTAGAGGGGGCGACTATTAGAGGGGGGCGATTATTAGAGGATTTACGGTACTTACACATTACATCTATTGTGGTGTCACTCCAATGTGAAAAGCACGTCGCATCACTTGCACAGTGCTTTTCCAGTTTTTATCAACAAAATAATTCAAATTGAAGATAACGATTGGAAATCAGACGGTAACAATAAATGCACTTCAAGTTGCTTCTGTTGCTTCAATGGATGTGTTGAGTGGCACCGTTATTAATGGAAACAAGCCGTTTGGTGCAATATCCGGGTGTACGTGTGGGGTGGTGGACAACACCTCTGGCGCCTGCGACTACGAAGCGGTAAACTTATCATTAAAGTAGTTGAAATTTCATTGTATATGATCAAACAAGAACGCTTTTAGGAATGCTCGAATTGTGTTATTGATATATAAATTAGCATTTGAAATGTTGTCGTCATACGGTACAATGGTACCGTTTATGGCGATCTAATAAAAATTGTTAGAGCGCATCCACACATCTGTTGCATGCTACGGAAAGTTATAAAAATTAATGCTCTTTTCATTAAGACCTTTAGCACAGAAAAGGCAGCACTGCTGAGCTTTAAACAATTGTGAATTTAAACAAAGTTCTTCTCTGTACCCTTCTTCATATTTCGGTGTTGAATCCATCATTATCTTCAATTAATTTTACAAAGAAAGTTAATTATAAGTCACAGAACTACTGATGACTTACTACAGCGCTTTGTTATAGGCTATGTTACTTCCAGTAGGTGTCTGGGGGACGCAGTTTGCAGCAATACCGTTGATGTATCTGTCAAACAATTATTACCAAGTTGTGGCAAATACTGACAATACCGTCGTATCGGCTGGAGGCACGACAGTTGCGACGTTGAATGCAGGCGAATATCGTCAGTTTCAAATAGGAGCTGCTTTGGTTACATCGAATAATCCCGTTCAACTGGTTCAAATCGGACAGGTCAATTTCAAATGAGGCGAAATGAGAATTTTGA
This sequence comes from Plectus sambesii, assembly GCA_002796945.1. Lineage (NCBI taxonomy): Eukaryota > Metazoa > Nematoda > Chromadorea > Plectida > Plectidae > Plectus > Plectus sambesii. The sequence goes on along the minus strand of NIUQ01001172.1, from coordinate 21,227 downwards.
TATAAATTAAGTGAACTAGTAATTGGCGGTTTAGTGAGCTTGGCCTGATATTTCATTTAGGATAAAGACTTGATCGAATTTTGAAAGTTACAAATCATGAGTAAAATAATACAATAAAGTGTGATGAAATAAAGCTTTTTGTGGACAATCTTGAATCTTTCCCCTACCAGTTATCTGCTAAATGAACGATATTGTCGCTATCGGGCGATATTCGACTATATTGTAATTACGCAACCCTACCTAATTTCTCTCCGTAATCGACGTGTGCCTTTGTAATTACCAAACAGTTTTCATAATGTTGAAGCTTTCAGTTATTTTTAACCAACCAATAACTTGAACCTGGTACGTTAATACTGAAACTGTCGCTTTTACAGAGTACAGGAGATGAAAACGACTATCTGGGCAATCCTTTCTTCCTCCAGTTGCCTAGCATGGACAAAATTTCGAATACAAGTGTTCTTTTTCAACCGACGGGCTTTTTCGAATACTACGATGTGCATTTAGTTTTCTTTCTACGCATTGTGACCAACCTGGCAGGCGCTGGAACGATTCAGTTAGATGGCACCACGATAAGCGCTCTTCAGTTCAAGCAAATACCTAATTCGAACTTTTCCTATTACGAATCAGCAGCGCGTAACACAACTCACAGCGTGACAACGAATAATCCTGGAACTCAATATATTGTAAGTTTAGGCGTTCTGAGCTATAATCAAAACTTTTTAATGTGTTGAAACTATAAAGATTTGGTCTAGCCAAGTAACATTAAAAAGCTACTTGCATTCATCTGCTTTCATTTAACTTCCAGTAAATCAGTTTCTTATATGGCACATGAACCGGCAGCTGTGATGTTAATTGTTGAATTTACTAAAATCAAGCATGAGCACTGGTATCGTATCGAAACCGTTCACGCGCGAACGCAACTAGAGTTGTCGCAAGGCGCGAAATTGTACATCAAGATATTACCCAAACCATTATTTTTCTAAATATTTCTACACTTTGGCATTTATTTTGCAACTATTAACATCAAATATTATTAGATAATTTATCATATCGCTTTCATATCTGTATTAGCCGTTCCATCACTGTTATTTTTACAGTAGAACATTGATTCCATAAAAATAAGTGCACAGTTCCTTTATGTGCAAATGCCGCGGTGTTCCTTTTTTGTGACGAAGAATTATTGACTACGTATTGCAATATCATATTACATTATATGCCGTTTCAGGTGATATCTTATACTTATGGATTATACAAAGGCTGTGGGTTTATCTGCGCATTCGATCTACCAAATGCGAATTAGTGCTTCTCTATTATCTTCGTGGTGACGAAAAAGTTTTGTGTATGCTGCGCACTTCACCACCAATGTCATAACATTTTGAATAGTGGAAGAGATATTACAGTTAAAAAATAGCGAACGGTGCCACTGTGCTAAGAGCTCATTATGCAATCGGTTTTCCTAGTTATATGATTTTCAACACTCAGAATAAAGTTTATTCCATTTCCCTTGTAAACTGCACATTTTATAAATCAAACTGAGCATTTTCCCGAAGTATACTGAACTACATGATGGATTACCATACAACGGGTCGGTAAGCTGACAGTAAACAGCTGTTAGGTGATTAGTAGCATAAGCAGCACGATTGGAAACGATAAGCAGTAAAAGAGAAATGGAAAGCGCTCATGTGGCTGGGAGTCTAGATGCACAAGAGTTGAAGTTCACAAATAGGTTTAAGCGAGATCACTTATGAACGGCGCATGTGAATGAATCCCAACCAATCAGCATCTCTCGGCGTAGTCGTATAAAGTGCAGATGCCACCGATGGGTTTTTCTAATGCAAGCCATTGATATAATTAAGAAAAAGGAAGGATGCAATTGCGTTTGTCGCAAACGACGAAGAATATTTATTCACAACTTTACTACCGTTGGGGACAATAGTAATTCCTGAATTAGGCACACCGCTTCAAAAATTCAGTAGTCACCATTCTACTTGTTGCACATGTAAAGAATCAATTACGAATTTGACAAAAATCGGTATCTCTCCACGGAAAGTGACGCCATGAGAAACTATCTTGTTCGGCTACAGTGTATCTTATTGATCGATAAACTTTGCGGAAAATGTGTTGCGTGTTGTAATATAGTCATTTGCTCAAATTCCATAAATGCATAGTCGCAAACGATCAGAGCAATTAAAGAACCAGTCTTTATTCATCATCAAACTAAAAAAAGTAAACCAGCCATTCGCCGAGAAGAAAAAAGTTCATTGCGCGCCATCACATAATGCAATTACCCAAAAATGAGTCCAAAATTAATCCCGCCTGTTTAACAGAACAACACACTGTTGCAAGATACAATCTCGCAGTTAATCTATAAACAACCAGAAGAATCATCAATGTACAAGAGTCGAGCCATGACAGACGCATTTTATTACTGTGATCTCGCAATAGAAAAATCAATTAGATTTAACAATTCATTTACAAAATGAGGAAATCAGTAATTTGCCGCATGGAAAAATTAATCAATTAACAGTTAATAGTGAATATATTGTACAATGCGTCGAATAAACAAACAGTAGCAGAAGGTCGTTAACCTACTATAATTTCACAGAGAAGAAAGCTCAACTTTACCATTAGAACAATGGTTTTCTCACAATGAAAGTTTGAAAACACAATACTTTCAAACCAAGAATGGACAAAAACCGGACAATTGAGTATTGTCGATTGCAAAGACCAAAGAAGATGACTATAATTACAGAAAAGCACATGGAGTTTTTCGTTGCCAAAAAGACGTGAGAAAAGGTAACAAAAGTTAGGCTTGTTACACAATCGTTTCGTTAGTCCTGCGAAGAAATGGTGTCGAATTCAGGAATGAAAACACGTGGGGAGATATAAATATCGATCTTTTCATATCGTTACTAAACGATCAAACGATCGATAATCATATCAGCCTCGCGCTTTCTCATTCCTAAATAACGTCTTTACGCAAATTCTATACTTACCATAAAGCGATGATTAACGCTGTGCTTCATAATCAATCGAAAAAACTATTTCAACTTGGGACTAATTTACGAAACGATTGCGCTGCCGGTCTATCAAAGTATTATGCAGTTCGTAGTTCATCTTGCACACATTCGGCTGTAGGTAATCACAGACTGATAACAGAACACATTCTCCTTAAAGTATTACGTTATTTGTAATTGTCGAATTTTCAGGTCAGTCGCAAAACAGCGCTTCTTCCAACTAATTATGATAAAACTGAGCATCACGAAGCATTTCTTATTTATTATAGATGAACGGGAAAATTTAGTAGGTAAAAGAGCAATCGATTTAGTGCTGAAAATGCGTTCTAATGACTTAAATAAAATGTAGATTTATTGCTTCAAATGTTGGAAGAAATGCGTTATTTGCCATGATTCAATACAGGTCAGTAATCTACAAAGACTCGGCTCGTTGAATGGAAACAGTGCGAATTGCATAAACAGAGATAATAAAACAAGAAAACGGAATGAGCCTTATGATACTTAATAGGGAGCTCCAGCCGTTCCAAACTTTAGAAAAGTACCGTACATTGTAATTTGCGGCGTATGACAAGACTGCTTAGCGGCAATTGCAGCAAAATTGAAATTACACGGTCTTTCATCAAAATTCGTCACTTTTGCATTCAAATTAAACGCAACGTTGACAAAGCTGAACGCAACGTTGACAAATTAAGTTGAAAGACCCTGTATTTACAGTCAGCTTGACACGCACGGCTTAAAAACAATTCACGCTGCATTCCCCACGCCTAGGACCGACCCTCAACAAGCTTCCTTCAAAATCAGGGTCACTGTTCGTCGTGCAAAGAACCCAAATGCGCTCCTTTGCCCGCAGAATTCGATGCCATCTCTTTCAACTGGGCCTGAAGATGAAGCTGGTCCCGAGCGGAATCCATTGAACTCTTCAGCTCCAACAACTGAGTCTCGACACGATTGAGGGAGTCGATCGTTCGTTCCAAAGAAGACAGCGCCGCGTGCTGCCTATCCATCCGGTAGATTTTCAGCAAATCTTCAGTGTCCACCTTGTCGCTGCTGCAGAGATAATGTTGGGAATGGATCGGTTGTGATGAGATTAAAAATTATAGGCGAAATGGAGGTTGGGTCGAGGAGAGTACCGCATAATTTTCACCCCTTCTTTTTTGAAAGTTTACTTGCTTACACCAGAAAGATATTACTAAACCCCGCGCGGGTAAACATATAGTCATTTATACTATTACGTATAGTCACGAGGCTGGGGTTTAATATGCCCAGCAACCAAAACAAACTTTTATCCGAGGAAAGTAAAGTTGATTACCTGGCAAGTACTTCTACCAATCGATGACTGCAAGAAGTAGTCGGTTGCATAAAAGTGAGTCGAACGAAGAGGGCGCAGTTAAGTAGAAGCAAGATGCACAAACTAAAACGATTGCTGCTTTATAGTCAAAGGGCTTTCAACAGCGTATTACATAAAGAATACTCTCGAGTATGCTTCCATAACTTCCTATTCAAACAGGATCTGTACTGATTTGACTTAGAAACAGTCCGGTTACTTAGAAAATATCCTTATCAACGTGGAAATAATATATTATAAAATGCCCAATTTGAAGGAATAAACCTCTGCGAGTATATTTGGTCAAAAGCGAACACACTTACACGGCGAGAATGGCCTTGGCATAAAATTCCAGGCGAGCATTCTTAGCGTGCGGAGCGGCGAGAATGCTGGCTGCTTCCGCGTTCATCCGTTCTGAAAATGCGGGCATATCAGTCGGGCTGAGAGGCTCAATAAGCGATTATTACTAAGGCAAATCCGCATCCCGATTAAAACTTCATGGATAATCTCCCTCAACAAAAAAAGTAGGAGTTAGTGAGTTTACAAATGATTCAGCATACTGATAAGTGCTACTTTTTCCAAAGGATCGCAAATCCGTAAACATTATGCCAGACCATCGAACGTGGAAAGTTCGAGAAGCGTGAGCAAAGTTAATAATATAATTACCATAAATGCATAATTAATTCTTTTACGTTAAGAAATCTAGAACTTTCTAAAGCACGTTCGACACTTAAAACACGCCTTTTCAATACTCCATCTGTGTACTCGAACAGGCACATCTCAGGAATAATAATAATAATAATCCTTGCAGCCAAGAAATCACAAAATTGAAAGGAATAGTGTCTCGACACGAACCTCGCCTGGACAGGCTAGAGCTCTTACTGGATACGCCCGGCGGGATGGCGGTGGGTGCGCGCGGCAGCGAACTCAACGCGTCCAGCATCTTATCGTTCTCGTCACTGCTTGACCTGTTAAGTTTATGTTATGTCAGCATAGGCTTATAAAATCAGTGTAATTAAGAAGTCAATATGCGATGCGCCACACGCTCAGTCTGTACGATTGCATTATACACGCCATAGGCTCATCTAACCTACAGCAATTGTTACTCAGAATGATTCAGCATGACATGCTCAACGAATATTCGCGTTATATTCGCGCATTTCCCGACAAACTGCGACATCACTAAAATAATCGTTCTTACAAGAATTTTGAATTTCTCTCAACCAGTTGCAGTGAAGGATAAGAATTTCAACTGAAAACGTAAATACCTGGATCGGGGCATTTTCTTCTTGAGCGTTTTCTTCATAACAGTCATAGACGGAGCCGGGGAGGAGTCGCTGGCGGCGGCGGCCGCTTTGGCGCGTTCGGCCGGAAGACCGAGTTTCGCGCATTCCGCCTTCAGCGTCGCGTCCAGCGCCGTATAATGCTCCTCCAGACCCGAATATGTACCCTTCTCTATGAAGCCTGAAAGCATTTCAAAATGTAAATTATATTGTTTGAAGAGCGTTGGGTTGATAAATGAAAATAACGGTAAATTGGAGATAAACAATGACAGCTAAAACTGCTGCTATGCGGACTAACAGTCAGGTAGAGTGCGATAGAACTCAGCAATGATTCCATGAAAGTAAAAATAAAATGGGCGGAGTTTAACGAATGCAACTGCCAGTCATTTCAAAGTTCACAAAGAACAACTATCAATCTTAAAACTCCTTCCATTCCACTTTTACTTTTTCAAAACTCCATACGTCTTTCAACATCGGCGAGTTAATAAATTTCCGCGAATCACTTAGCTCAGACTTGCAAAACTGAAACTTCGAAGATGGAAAAATAAAAGACAATACCTTTGACAATGCCCCAGATGCTCTTCTTGTATACAATGCCTCCGTGGACTTTGAGCCGACATTCGTTGGCGGAGACCCTCGTGATACAGTAAGTGACGAGGACGTAAAAGTTATCGGCATACGGCACACCCGTGTTTTGCGTCTCTGCGTGGACCACATAGAGCTGACCCGCTTTTCCGTATTGGTGGCACGTCTAAAAGCGAGAAAAATGTTCGTATTTAAAATCCAATTTTTCCGATCAGAAACAAAAAATCGAGCCATGCACCACAGTTGACAAAGATAAAATCGCTTTTCGGCGCTTGAACACCGTTTTCACCAAGAATGATAGTTCATTTTACCTGCGTAAAGTGATAAAAAGAAGCGCTATCATCATTGAAAACAGTTTATTTTATTCAATCTAAAATTTCTTATTTCTGATCGAAAAATTATGACTATAGCAATGCGTGTGAGCGTAAAGAACATGGAGCATATAGCCGATGTACCAAATTCGTACCTGCTTTTCAGTGGCAGTGGTCGTCTTCGGCGCCATTGCATGATTCAGGGCCATCGTGTAGGATACGGTACGCATCTTCAGTGCCATATCATCATCATCCATTCGCCATGTAGTAGCTGAGAATCCTGAAACAGATTTCCTCTAGTATCCCTTGCTATAAATCTTCAGTATAAGGGACAAAAGCAAATAATGCAGAGGGCAGTCTATTACACAGCATATACGCTGTATATACCATTTCCACGTTTATTAGGACACTTTCCTATTCCAACAGGACGTTTTCCATACTGAATTGATTGGTATTCTGTTTGATTTAGAAAGTGTTCTTATCAATGTGGCTATGGTCTATCATGCATTCATACAAGAAGGAGCGTTCTCAATGCGGGATAAGAAAACATTGCATATCATAAAGTACAATAGGCGATAGTTGAGCTTGTCTCGTCTTTACAAAGACCAGTCCAATGAAAGTGAGCCAAAGTACGTATTATGAGAAGGGGAGAGTAGCTCACTTTCATTTGACTGGCTCATGTACATTCACGAGCATATCATTTAAGCAAAAAAATAATTCCCGTTGCCAAAACTAAAAGCATGCTTTAAAAATAAACTCCTTTCTGTTAATAGCCAATGTGTTACAAGGAATGATATTCTAGAACGAAAGTTATTCCGGGGCAAAACTAAGCAACAAACGTCGAACACCAGTACAAATATCTAACATCCCGCAAAACCTTTCATTCACCCACGCGGATGTCTGATTAGCGCAGTGAGCTCAATATTGTCGGTGATAAACGGTATATGTTAAATATATTGTACTGGTGTTAAGTGCTTGTCACTAAGCATGTCAAAGGTGAATGTTATTCCAGCTGCGCACTACAAACTAAAACTACAAAGAAGCAGAAGAGACATAGGGCGACAAAGATAAAGACATAGCATACGCCCCAACACAACACACTGCAAGCGACTAACCGCTAATTCCGGCAAATAGGCGCGCTTGTGCTGTAAACGAGAATTATTATTATATAGTCCGTGTCACAGCATTTTGGCAAAGTTCCAAATGCACCAAGCGTTAACAAACATCAATTACGACGTTTTGCCAAAATACCTAAATGCTGTGACGGACTATACTTAATACTTCATCGCCATTGAGGAAGCCTGATTGGACTACCGTAGCCCCAAATTAGTTTGCGCGCGCATCATTATATGACCGCCCCTATTTGAAATTTTAAAAGGGAACGACAAATTGGCCTAAGCACTAGATAAATTACTCGTTTAAACGTTCTTTTAGCGGAACCAACCCTGAATTCACATTACTGACAGAGAAATCACGAGCGTACATTTAGTTAACAACGATTTGAAACAATGCTAGTATGAAGAGATGAGATCTGAAGCTTGAGGGGAAGAACAAAATCCCGAGATTCCTAATTTTTGCGACTTCAGAGCTCCCGATTTGCAAAATATACACTTTCTGACTTGACATCATGATCAGAAACTAATACAGCAAACCCGGCTATAGAAGTATAAAGGAAGCTCGAAAAATCCTCTTATTCTCTACTTCTCCTTTCTGGGTCCTGTCGCGCATCATATAATATGAACATGGGAAAAGACGAAATATCTCCTATACCCGCGTTTAACTTAATTAGAAATGCTTAAATTAATCATAAAAATAGAAAAATATTTCAGAAATCATAAATGGCAGCAAGTCAAACTGACCAGTTTTCTTGACGGTAGCAGCAAACTGGTGGTACCAAGGCGATTCGGTGAAAAGCAATATGAACATCTGGTCGACGGATAAGGGGTAGACGCTGTCCAGCAGCTGTTTGCCGCTGTGCGAAGTGCACGGGCAGTTCAGTTCGACTAAAATACGGTAAGATGTCGATGTACTTCAATAAATCAAGTTCGACAATACACTGTTGCTCTTTTTGAAAAGAACATACAGTGGAATTCACTTATACCGCTATTTGAGGGACCGATCAAAATTACCGGAATAACCGAAACCGTTACAAGTGAATTCCATTATAAATGATTAGTGAAGGAATTTTTAAAACTAACCGCCGTCATTCTCTGACGAGTCAGACGCCACTTCTTCTTCGGTAATAGAGGAGGGAAGAGGAATGGCGATGGGGAATTCCGAGTCGGGTCGACCCATATCTGGCGACGACGACAGTCCTCCCGAGGACCGCAACACTGGAACTGAACGAACTTGTGGAATATGGCCGCGCGGAGAGTCCAGATGATTATTATTGTCGCGCAAGGGCGGCAGCGACATGTCCTGAAATTAAAGAATTAATTGCAACTGAGTATCTCGATGATTATTTGGAAATCAGACGAAATCCGCGGTCACGACCAGAATTCAGGATGAGCTAAATCAATCCAGAATGAGCGTATGTAAACGCTCGGAGTGAATAGTCTAATAGCTTAACATTAGCGTTATTCGTACACAGCACAGTTTTTAATTGCTTCCGAAGTTTAGTCTTTTTTCGTGGACTAAAATGTGTGTGACGTTAACTATGTGAAGCAGACACTAATAAGAAAGCTTGCACAATAATCAAAATAATAGCAACAGCAATCGATAAACGGAAATAATAAACAGATAGAGAATATAAAAATGGCTTATTAATGAAGAAAAAACGTCTAAAGATCGCTTAAACCCACGCAAAAAAGGACGTAAAAAGCTGCTCTAAACTTTTCATACGCCTGCCAACTATCGATAGCAACTCATTGCCAATATGGCATCAGCGCAGACGACGTTACGCCACACCGTCTGGCGATCAAACGATCAAATGGAGCGAACAGCGCAGGCCGACCTGACATGGGTGGAGTGAAATTGTTTGTTGTTTGCTTATCGCCCTTCCGTAACACTCAGCCAACCCAACTCCGCTACGTTGGCAGCGAGAAGCGACGCGTCATTTCGCTCAAAAAAATTTTCTTTCCAAAGAACGGAGAAAGTATCAAAGAAAACGTTATATCGCCGTTTCAAAAATAATGCTATTTTTCGACTAAAACCGACTATAATTGAATTGACCACTAAAAGGCAATTAGAAACAACTCGAACCGAAGTCACCCGTCAGAAATGCGCTGTAAAATCTCTCATTCAAAAAGCTTCGCAAAAGTGCAATGCATCTATCTTCAAGATTGTCCAATCAGAGATCCAAAGAAGGCCAACTTAAGCATATCGTTAGCGCGAATACCGTCAATGAAATCCTCAGGGGTGTGTTACTGACAAAGAAATAACGACGATGGCGCTATTAAAAATCGTAACGCAATCAAAGCGTTCCTTTTGCATCAGCAGATGCCCAACTGAATAGCAGCAAACAACATCCACTAAAGCCTAACCATATCCGTCGCGTTTGCTCTTGCCCACTCTCATTATATATTCACACGAATGACGCCCGCCGGTCTAAGCGGACAGCGCTTTGCCGCGCTCTGTCAATAACAGCACGCGATGGCCGCGACCGATCGGATGGCGACGCAACAGTCGTCAATGAGCTGAGAACAGACATTTATTGCGTCTCTACGCGCCGTTTCAGCGTAGACGGGGTCGAGTGGGATAACGTTCGAGGAGCGAATAATGGGGGGCATGCATGATATTGTTGCACTAGTGTAATAATTCTGGTCAGATTTTTGCGCATTATATGCATACGACAAGGATATGCAGCATATGATCGTAACATATTGAAATTCTTTCGGCAAATCTGCCAGAGTTATCTCACTAGTGCAATTATCGTCAAAAATTACCGCATTTGAACTAGTATTTCTGAACCTGCGAACTTAAAATACGATTATGTTTACTATTCACTGTCTCAATAATTTCATGAAGGAGAGCCCAGGATGAGGCAACTGTCATTTTACTCATCTCTTAGGGCGGTCGGTAATCGGTTCACGGTTTCGACACGAAGACTACACATTTATGAGAGAGTGAAGAGTCAACTGACCGTGCGAACAGAGGAGATTTCGTCATCGTCATCGCTCACACTGAGGTCGGCCTCCTGATATCCGTGCTGCGCCCACGTCCACATCTCCTGAGGCGTTGTCGTCTGAAAGTCATATTATAATACCCCTTACTTTCATATAATTTACTTAGAATTATACAGTCGCCATACGAGGAGATGAGTGGGAGGTGTGAGTACACAGTAGTTTAGGCGGACGCCGAGAAGGGACAATACGACCGTGTCGGAAAAACGCGCACGGATCAAATGAGAGTCTTATACAAATATGTGACCACGACCACGCGGTTGTCATAACGGAAGTAATAAATGTATTTCGCGAGCTAGTGTTGCAAAAATTCTATTTCCACATTCGTTAGGATACATTCCAAATCAAAGAAGACATTCTCATAGTTATTAACCTGAAAAAATGTTCTTTTTATGTGAAAATCGTCCTCCATAATATAAAAAATCCTTAGAAAAGTGAAAAATGGTATATAACACTAACGATGGATTGACTCACTTTTTCGAGCAACGCCAATTGCCACAATCGGAAAATCATCATGTACGACTTGTCCCTGCTTCCGAATGTCGCGAAGAAATACTTGTCGCCATTGGATGTGAGCATCTAGAAATAGACGAAATTGGACTAAAATTTCATCATAAGTGCAATGCGAATAGTGGAGATTTTCGTGAGATCATAAGCTTGATGAAGTTTAAAAATAACTGCACGTATGTTACTTTTAGGCGGCAATCACTGGCGCGAAATAAAACGACAAATGTGACGATGTAGAAAGCAAAATCGCACCTGAATGGCATTCGGAATGACTTTGGCGGTTCTTTCCTTAGTAATATGCGTGATATCCTTGAATGGAATTGTCAGACACGTCTCCCACTTGAAAATATTGGCGTAGAAGCAGACGTTGTGTTGAGTCAGGTACATCCGCCCATGCACTAATATCTCACGTTGGAATGCGCATGAGTAATCTGAAAGATTTATTCAATTTTTAAAAATGGATATTCCTTTTATGTATCAAAATAACAATGTACGATAACTTAATCAATTTAGATTTAATTCGCGGAAGAGAAACCGGGTTTCGGGCGATAAGAATCTCTGATTTCTCCATCCTTCAGGATTTCGTATTTCAACCTCAAGGATGGGTTTAGGGAGACCGAAATCGCAGTTTCGGAGGGGGTATTAAAAACTTGAAACCTTCCTAAACATTAGGGTGGTTCCCCATACCAGTCCTAATATCAATTTCAATAACAAAAGAACAAATGAGAAAGCAGAAAGATCGCTTCAGCGTTTCGGGCAATTTATAGTTCTGATAAACTCACCAATGACAAACTTGTCACTTTCTGGAATGCCTTTAAACAGCTTGCGAAACTGCTCGTATCGTGACTTGTAGTTGGGATTGAGGAACTGAAATAAGCCTTTTTAGTGCAGATATTCTTTAATATTTAGCAATGATATGAGGGCAAACATTACGCTTTATTTGTAGGCGATTTTATAATGATAAAAAGGTGTCTATCACTAAGAGAAACTGAAGATTCTTTATAGTAGTTTTTTGCTCAATGTTACTATGCTACAGATATATGGGTACAGCGAAATTTTTGAATTTCCCGCCTTCGCCTAATACTTGATATTCTCTGTATTCAACCCAACATTTCGAGTGAGTCGTGCAATATCTCCCCAAGACTCGAAAAGCTTTGATTGCGATCAAAATGTGATAGTATGACATGTAAGTACGAACCGGCGAGTCAAATATTAACGCGTTCAACGGAAGAAACAAAAACATACATTTTTTAGCGACCGTCCAATGCCAGTCGAGGAGGAGGATGCGGATTCTCGCGCTTTGCGGTCCTTTTTATCATGGAGGAGCTTCGGACTCGACGAGCGCGAGTGAGTGGAAGCATCGTCGCGCGCCCCGTTGTCGCTGAAAGAAACGATAGAATTGAAATGGTTTAAATGTTATGAACGCGACATACCATCCGGCAGATGCAACAGACTTCTTCTTGCCGCTACTGTTGCCTCCAGAAGAAGACGCGCTGGAAATTGAACTGGAAGTCGACGTCATCAACCCTCCGTGTCCTTAAAGGATTATAACGTTTGAATACCGTACATTGGAATAAATACGGTACAATATTTTTGTTCGCAAAAAAGCCATTTTCTTATGAAGATGATCAAAATGATATCAGGTTCTACATAATACTCCTTGACTAACGATGACGCATTTAAAACCCATAAAAGGGTAGAAAACTGTATAGTCAAAAAGTGTTATTTGAACGATGAACCTGGTATTTGACCTAGGAAACGTATGCAGCGATAAGAGAGCATGTTCAACTACTATTCTTAACTATGCTGCTCGCTACTTTATTATCTATAGTTGACTATAAGCAGTCAAAAGCCATGCGTCTTTATTGAAAAGGGGTGCGTATAGACACTATAGTTAATATGTTTTAACCAATAACGCGTAAAATAGTCAGAAACCATAGTTGGAATGAATGAGCTTGCTTTTCGGTGCTTAAACACTGTTTTTAACTAAAAATGATAATCATCTCTTAGTTTCGTAAATCAATTAATAACGACGCGGTATCGACTATCGCAATAGTTTGCCTTATTCAGTCTAAGTTTACATTTTGACCATATATTTTTAATAATTCGAAGTATTCCGCAAAGGCGCTTTGAAACCATAACATCCAAGACTGGAGTCAATTTCATACAACTAATGTAAATGTAAGCTGCAAAAATGTATTTAAATTGTACTGTCATTAAAAATTCAGCCTTATCGTGACAAATTTGTTGAACAAATGAGTGATGACAATGTAGAAATGTAATCAAATTTCGCATTTACATAAGTTTTACGAAACTAGCCCCTGCATGCTAAGAGCTGTGAAAGAGGAGAAATTCAGACCTCCTTTCATAGAAGGGGGCGTCTCGCTCAAGGGAGTAGCAGCCTCGAAGACGACGTCGACATTCGATGATGCATTCTCTGCGGAGCGATGATCACCACTTCGATTGAGTAGGTCACTCTGGCTGAAGGCGTCCATCGTCGCGAGCAGCTGCGACTCATCCGTCGACACGTTCGCCGCCGTGCCCGCCGCCGAGCATGCAGACGACTGGTGATCCGATGGGCTGAAACAGAAGCAGATATTAATTAATAATTCTTTCACTTGTACACTTAAATACGGTGTAAGCAGTCAGCGTTTAAAAAACCCAAATGCACTCCACTATTATAATTAAATCAAGGTGCGTTCAAGAATTCGATTAGGAAGACTATTGAGGAGCAGGCCTGTCGATCAAAGAACAAGCAGATTAGTGCGCTGATGTCATCAATTTTTAAGAAACTGATCTTCCAATTAATACATTTCTAGCGTAGAATGACGAATGAAAGGGGCGTGTATTATTTTCATTCTATTTCTCGCTATCACAATATGAGGATGGTAAAAGTAACGAATGAAAGATGTAAAAAAGCGATATAGGAGAACTAATATAAGATGAGTAACGTTTGTCTCAGCTCATAAAAACGGAACGAATGACTTTAAGTGCGCGTTTGTCTACGCCTTACGCCGCTGCTCGCTAAAGGAAGCGCAATCATCACATCTGCGCTGCCATAAAAGATAAGAATGGCGAATAGGTACACAAAAACCACCGTACAGAGCGAAGGAAAGCTTTTTGCCAGAACTGCTGCCGCTGCTACTTCTGCTAGCAGCTGAGAAGTTCGGCTTCTTAATAGGAAAGCGCCAACTAATGGAGAAGGACTTGGGTCGGGTGATCGGCTGCAGCTCTGGGGACGTTTCATCTGGTGGCTTCTTTCTTAGTCGTTGCAAATCACTCGTTGCCATTGTGTTATGGCGCGGTTTACGACCGGCTACTCCCTCATCTCTACCGTTAACGGCGTCAAAGTCCAGTTCAAATTCGCGCGAAAATGAGGGCATCATGAAAATCTGTTCAGAGAGCGAAGCAGCGTTTTTCATCGAAGTAGTAGTAGAAATGTTGCAATAGGACTCAGTCCGGTACAGAGCGGTTCAAAGGCTTTCAAATTCTTCGAACACTCGACGTAACTGACGCCGTTTCGAAAAAGTAGTCAAGTAGTTGGGGAGGCAGGTAAGAAACGAACAGCCACCGTTTCAAATTGCTTGTCTTCTTTTCAATTAAGCGTGTTGTTGGCGAGCGGCAGAAGCGCCTTTCCCCCTGACGCAACGATGGGGAGTACGCCAGTAAAGTAGATTACCACTCAAAGCAGGCGTAAGAAGTCAATTAGCTGGCATAAATGACCTTTCTGCGTTCTTTGCTCTTCCAACTTAGTAAACAAATTACTAATGAGTGAATCTTTTCTCTTTCAAAATCCGTTATCTTCTTACGGCTTGGATACGGTAGCGAGGGGGGGGGCGGGAAATTTTCGGGGGAGGCAATCAACGTCAGGACACTTATCGCCGAAGTATCTTCGCGCGCGTGAGCTCTCACGAGATCACGAGACAAAGACCGTCGTCGAAGCAATCCGAGAGGAATATACCCTCGTGCGTCAGCCTTCAGTTAAAGAAGCACTTCACACCGACGGAAGGGCTGTCGGGGCAAACAAAAACACAGCGTGCGACTGTGTCTAGGCGGGGGTGTTGGTCGACGGCGGAGCTAAACTCAGAGGCGACCGCGCCGCTGTTCCAAACAGGCGACGACGTAATGACGCGCGTTCGTTGGCGGCTGGGTTCTTGGCACGCGAACGGCGCGACGAGCCAACACCGAGCGAAATCCCTTCGATACGGCCGTAAAGTCGGTGGTTCTCTCGATGATGAACTCACGCCCACTCGTAAGTTCATACAAAAGCGAAGCACAGGACCCCAGAGATGTGGGAGCACGACTGATTCTGCCAACAACCAATGGGTCGCCGTAAGGGAGGGTGGAATTCGACTTCGCACGGATCGATTCGGAAGTATTGACACGCGGCTGACGTGCGCGAGTATAATCCCAGATGCGAAATATCAACGTTCGCCTCACTCCAAACTCTTGAGACGCGTCTAATATTGCGACGGGTGCCGTCAGATTCGCAGCTGAGAGCGACGAGTCAATCGTTGAAGTGGAACAGACATGTTCTTTTTTCTAGCGGAAAAATAGACGCTTCTTCTCCTCCATATAAGTCACGATCGAGCCGATCCAGTCGTTGCCATTCTCACAGCGTCTTTACGACAGCAATCCCAACAGGATTACTCAATTTTCCTCTTCTGACGACTGATTATAAGCGGACGGCAGAGCTTCCAATAAGGCGAACAGATGATGGGAGAGTCTTGCGGATCACGAAGTAAATAGACGTAAGGCGCACGACGTAGAGATCAAGTCCCAAAAAAATATGTTCAATTTTCGATTACCGACAACAGACACGCGATCGACGCAGACGCGTGTTCGTAGTCATCTGCCAGTCGTCGCTCATTCGCTTTACACCAAAATCAGTCTCGACGGCCGTCGCGTCATCCCGCCGGAAACCAAACACGTCCCATTCACTTGATCTACCAACATTCTGCTGATCAAATCAGCGTATTTTCATTTTCGGGCACTTTCAACTGGTGCATGGACAAAGCATGTTTACACTTGGCCGCGGTGCGGGTGGACAGTCGGGGATAGAGAGCGAAATTGAAATGCGCGGCGCAGACAGACTGCGCTATTGTGTCCAGATGAGGAAACTTGAGAAAAACTCGTCTAGCGATGAAGGAAGAACGGATAGTGTAATTTGTTGCTGTTCCCATCTATTCGGCTACAATGTTCTTCGGCGTACAGCCGCACAACAACCCCCCTTCCCCAGCGCGTCACACACGAAAACTGGTTGCAAGCTCAACTTCCTCCTCTTGCCTCACCTTTCATTTGCTAATACGCTTTGATGACGGCGGTATCCATCTCTCATTCTCTTAGATGTTGTTCAGTTGTACTGTCAACAATTGTGAATCAGTAATGGATGAAACAGAATAGCGTTATGACGGCAGATGAGCGAACGTGGTGAAACGCAAATCAACAACAGCAGTCAACAATAATGCAGCGCTGACTAAGCTGAGCGCCAGCGAGCTACTGGCGAAAGGCCACCAGCTCGTTCCACCCCCACCCCCTTCGCTTTACTATTAGCATATGCCACACGATGCGATCAACGCCACTTTAAAGCGCGGTGTAATACTTGCTTGCTTAATTGTAAGGCTATGATAGATGTGGCAGAAGGGTAGTCAAAATGACTACTGCCAAAATGAAACAAGATCTAATCATTGAACCGATAATGTAGTTGCTTCGGAAACTTAGTAATTTATATGCTCGCTGAAAAGCATAGCGTTGACTGCCGCTAATTATTACTAAGCTCGACAAAACAGCTGTGTATTCTCTAACGTAATGCTGCCACCGATCCTATCGCATTTCGCCCTTTGATCGCTAACGCTCAAACAAATCTGCATGAGCAAAGGAGTAGTAAGTCCATTCTCACAGTCCCTAATGAACGAGACTGTATAGAATTGCTTGTGTCAATTCGGAATAAAAGAGCGCATTATGCGGCGGCGGAATGCCACCCCCACCGCCCCCCAAACAATAACAACGTCGCCGTCTGCTGAATCAATGAGCAATCCTGAACGGTACCAGTCTCCCTTTTGCATCACGTGCATTGAATATCAAATGACACTGCTGCGTGCGCTCTGGCATATGGTGCGAAGCATTCTAAGAGGCTACAGGAGGCAATGATGAGCTGGCACCGATTGATAATTTACAGCTCGGATATTAATCCGCATGAATATTGCACATGGTCGCCAATAGTTTGCTCACTCTCAATGCACCTTCATAATCTCAATTGCCAATTCAACCATCGAAGACCCATTTGGCTTTAAAAGGCTTCAGCGTTAAACCGGAGCTTGAGCCTTCAAAACACGAGTCTGCGATAAAACGGGAGAGATTGTTGATGGGTTCATAAGATATCGTGTTTAGACTCTGCCGCAATCAGGCTAATAAGCGTTCTCAGTGGATCTTTTCGCTTCGAACGCAGAATTAATAAAACTATTCTTGGTAAAGCTACATATAATAGTTAGAGCGAAAACAGAAACACCCTGACTCACAACGATGAAGCATCATGGGTAGATTATTTAAGAATCCATTGTTACGGAGATTAGTCTGAATTTCTCTTCATTAGGTATATGATTCTGATTTTAATGAGATGGGTTTAAGAAATGAACAAATAGGCTATTGAGCACTGAATGAAATCACATACGATTGAACAAATAACAATACAGTTAACATTAAATATAGCCGGAAATTAAATAGGTCAATGGGTGAAAGGAATTCAAGTGGAAAATCAAAGCCCCTTGGAAAACAGCCCGATTCGTCAGTGCTCGGGCGGGACCAAAATACTCTATCAAATTGCAAGTTCACTTCTACATTCAATGAGTCAACGAATGCAGGGTATCGCGAATGAATCTTTAAGGTACGTCAAAACTCAATTTTTCGGTTAACTGTAAACTATTCTGATTGCAAAATGTTAACTGAGCTGTATTCATAGATTTTAATAGATATTAAGCATGTTTTGATACAAAATTGCAGTCAACATGAAGCTGACTGACAAATCTACTTTTAGACCAACCAGCCAACTTCTATACTAACCAACCAAGCGATCAATCAACCGCATAACCTTGGTTGCATGTACGAGACTCGAAAAACTTCGATAATCTACAAAGGCGCCGCGCTCAGTTGTTCCCGCTCCCACGCTAAAGCTGGACTGCTGCCAAGAAAGCTTTTTATATCAAAATGCCATGCTTTTAAATTTCAAGAACGAGCCTCGTTAATAGCCTAGTAACATCAGCAATGATGGCGACAATTCAATGACTTCGTTGTTCGCACATTTGTCGCTCCTAAACAAAAAGGCACTTTCATCTTACTTCCGTCCTACTTTCGCGCATGAGGTCATAGTGTCTCGCGCGACGCTTCCATTAAGCAATCTAAACCTCGTTCAATTGATTTCTAGTTTCTTATTAATGAAAGTGGACAATGTGGAATAAGTGCCAAAAAACGATTAACCCGTCTCGATACAGGGGCACGAGGCCGCCTGCGTCATCGACTTATGAAGGGTCGACATGAGCGGTTCTTTCATGCGATTCTTGTTCCATGCGTGCAGATCAATCATACGATTCCATCCGCTACGCAACAGCCGTCCGCAAGCGCATAAGCACAGAATGATCGGCTCAAAAGAAACTAGTAGGACCGTTAGTTGCGATGCGAACAGAATGTATCGAATTGATGGCGGTACGAAGGAAAAGGAAAAATAGGTACTGGGCGCTCGTATTCACAAATAGCTCGAAAGCACACTGACAATAGAGCGCTAGTACTCAACTAACTAAAGATTGAGAAAAGACGAAGTTTATACATTACAGCGCATCTTTCAGGAATGATACCGTAGAAAGTACTGAATTTAAAAAGTACTTTCTGCTTATCAGCATGAATCTCACAAAAATCGTATGAAATTCAAACCAGCAAAACATGAAGCAAGCAATTTAATTTCATTGCACTTTTCGAATTCTGCTAACCGTTTTTAATTAGTAGTGTATGCGTTGGACCTGGAAGCAGGGCAAAAATCAATCTCAGAAATCAAATCTAATGTCATATCGATTGGGATTCTATGCAAAGCGTCAAGGAAAGCGGAGAAAAAAGTGAATGGCACAGTTATTAGTCGCAGAGAGCCGGCGCGATTAAAAAACATCGAAGAGGACCATTGGGTCACATAACTCAAAAATTATCCGCTCAAAATATCCGCTCCACCAAATAACAATGGAATAATCAAGTCAGCGCTGTTCGAGAAGTTTCTTTTGAGAGAAACGATTCCATTCTTTGCAAGACAATTGAGAACCGAGGGAAGAGAAGGCTTGCTCTTTAAAAGATAGCGCAAGTTAACTAAGAAAGATAATCAATAAAAGGCAGATAGACTGTTTGCTGCTGCTGCAAGATACCTATGGACGCGTTTGTGGCACCCTAGAGAATGAGAACAGCTGTTAATGCAAGATTGAATCACGAACAAATTTAGCATTCTGTGAAGCAGATGATCTTCAGAGAAAACGGGAGAAAATCAGCAATATAAAGCTAGGTTCTTAATAGGCAGCTGCAAATTCTAATCTTTAATCAACAATAGTGCAATATTGTTATCATTAACACTGAAATGCAAAAAGAATCAATAGCTCTCTAGGAAGCTTTAATATCAAATAAAATTACTTCCTTCAATATTCAAATTACGGAGCTCAATGGCCCTAGAATACCGCCAATACACCACATCGCCCACACAACTCCTCAACAATCGCGGCGGCGCAATTGTGCCCAGACAAGGACATCCACTCCACAGACACACGACATGACGTCATCATACCCACACAGCGAAAGTAGCGGAAGGTCCATCTGAAGGCTGGCGACAATTTGTTGTGGACGCTTTATGCGACGGCACAAAAGGGGGAAGACGTCTGCGCAGCTCGAACGGTGACGACACGAATGCCACTAACCGGGCGGTTTGGTAATGCGCGCCACTGCAGTTTACGCCGTCCGCCGCCGCGTCGCCATCGCAACGCCGGCGACGGCCGTTCGGAGCCGCTTCGGCTGCCGTCTCCATGGCAACAATATGCCGCGAAAAGTCGGCGCCTCTCGCTCGCAGCTATTCGCTTCTTCTGCCAGATGTTTAATAATTAGCTTGTCGCAAAAGTTCGTACGCGTGCAACGGATTTCTAATAGAATATGGCATGTTTCAATGGAACACGTGTCAGACTCGCACTTTGAAGCCCTGGAAGTTCTCAGGAGATTTTCATTTCCTCGGTCGGTGCAAGAATAGAGCTAGCTTATCCGCGTACTTTCGCTGTCATGACAGCGAACGGGGGAGGAAACGACTAGCTATTTTCTACTGTCCTAAGAAAGACCTAAGCAAGTTAAAATTCCTTCGTCAGTAACAGAAAGACAAAATACTGGTCCCGCACAGAAAAGCTGATGTGCAAATTTAAATTAGCGTTTTTTTAAGCATGAACCATTAGCGAAAACACCTAACATTTGCAATAATAGGACGATTTTAGCATGTCTTGCAAACAAAAGTGTCAAAAATACTATGCTGATTCATTCTATCGCACCCAGATAAACTATAATCGACTTGTCACTGTGAGGCTAAACATCAAGACTTTGGTTCTATAACAATATGTGGCATATTACAATGTCCCCTTAAACGAGCTGTTACTGACGAAAAATTCTAGACCAGCTACACATTCTTCTTAATTATAGCACTTCTGTTTTTAAAGAGTCACAAAATTCGGTCGAGATTTGGCTGAGAGGTGGCCGATTTTATGGCATGAACAAGTGTACAATACTGATAATTCGATGCAATATTTTCCTACCATAAAAATTAAGCAAAAAAAGTTGATCCCAAAAACCTAGCGAGAATTGCTAGTATGCACATGGCTCTGCTTCAAATTTCAATAAACAGAGCTAATCAATTGATACATGTTCATTTTGTTAAATCGATCGTATCTTGACGGTGATTTGACCAATTTTGGCATTAGTAGGGAGCGGAGTTGTGAAAATTATCTAGTTTATCTGGCTGTATCTGCTATACCTCTGCTATGACTCATTTGTGACTGAAATATGATACTAGACGGCTGTTT
>NIUQ01001171.1:0-34211 GCA_002796945.1 Plectus sambesii | reverse complement strand
AAAGCCAAAAAGCAAAAAAGCAACTTCATTATTTCGCTTCGGCGCGTACCGTATTTTTGCTTATTTGCTTTCCTGACTAAAGCCAAAAAGCAAAAAAGCAACTTGGTTTTTTGCTTTTTGACGTAGAACAAAAAGCCAAAAAGCAAAGTAGCGAAAGGTACACGGACAGATAGGCAGGACGCAATCCACATATTCTTGTCTAACTTTGAGTAACTTTTCCTCGGGGTTTATGCGTTCTTCCTCCTTTTCGCTGTTATAGGTAGAGTACTCGCTAATCTCTTCAACCATTCTGCACAAAGTTAAAAAAGGAAAAAAATTTTTTCTAACAGGTACAATGAGGAGGATAGTTGGTCAACTGTGATATGTGCTGAAGACAGACTTTTTTAAGCACAGGGTGGTTTGATCAAAGCCAACAGTTTTATAATCATGTTCAGATTACAATGGAGCTTTCCATTTCGGGGTAATTCAGGTTGGAATTTCCGAAAATTACGTCAGAATTTAAAAATTATTTCTATGTTGAGATATGGTGGGAAATGTAAATAACTGTAGTATCAGAATCAAAACCGATGTTTCAACACACCATCCGAAAGCACCTGATGAGAGGAATCCGAAAATGTGCGCAGTTTTGAAAGCGATTCAAAAGAAAGATAGCTGTGCAAGAAACATTGATTTTGATTCTGTTATTAGTCATTTAAATTCCACGCCATATCTTCTCGCTAAATTTTTGCGACTACTTCTGTTCAGCGGCTTTCTTAATATCGTTTGTATCATCAATGTGGTGTGCATAGACTGCTTATCCTTTTCGCATTATTCAACCATTATCAAATACACTTACATCGAAATAATGAGCGATAAAGAAAACCATAAATCTTGTCGACCTACACGATACCATTCGCATTTTCCGATCCCGATTACATTGCTTGAAAGTAAGCGGATGCAGTGTAAAGCTCTCTATAAGGCCTTCCTAATCAAATTTAATTTCCTTAAATTTATAATTTATGTCACTCTAAGCTTTCTTGTGAACAGATAGGCTAGAACCTAATTGTCACGCTACAGATTGCTGTCGCTAGCTGCAAACTATTCGCAAATGCTCCTGTCGCAAAACGGCACCCGCTCTAAAGGCTTGCACTGCTTCTTATCACTGTGAGAGCTGGTTTTTCTTGAGCTGTGCGCTGTACTTTTTTTCCTGCACAT
Source organism: Plectus sambesii (assembly GCA_002796945.1). Classification (NCBI taxonomy): domain Eukaryota; kingdom Metazoa; phylum Nematoda; class Chromadorea; order Plectida; family Plectidae; genus Plectus; species Plectus sambesii. The sequence goes on along the minus strand of NIUQ01001171.1, from coordinate 33,017 downwards.
CTAGGTAGAATCGTAAAAAGACGAATTATTGTCAACCTCGTTAGGAATAAATTAATATTTTGTTACTTATAACCAACTTTAGTTTGTAACTGAGCTCTGACTACATTCAAGAGCATCGATCTGTTGACGGTGTCTTTATCCATTACATTGCAGGCCATCATTTACTACAACATGCGCTGTGGGGCGTGATTATTTGCCTGTGAACATGCTGAGCAGTCACACGCTCACGGGTGTTGCGATAACGTGCCAATCAGCAGCTTGAATTGTTCATTATTTCCACTCGCCGTTCTTTAAATATGATCCCGTTAGTTTATAAACCTGGGTCGCAGTACTGTTGTAAGAGATCCAAAGAGTGCGCTGATTGGTCAACTGGGCTGTTTCATAAAACTATCACTACACTCAATGCTCAATTGATATTTTCATCACTACATCCTTCTTTTTCTGTTTCGTAAAACTATTGAGCTAAAATTCCGGTCAATACTCTATTTCTTTTATCAAACAGAATTTTCTCTAGTTGAGTAATGAGTGTCAAGGAAGCTTTCTTAGAAAAGACCCATTGGTGATCGATCCATTAATGAATTTGCACGCGCACGTCTAAAATAATTAAACATCACCCCTTACTAAATTTCATAGTCCGAAATTTTGCCATTAGCCTATCTTATCATACTTGAAGTCAGCACCGCCCATAGCGACACCTGTCACCGGTTCCGTCAAAATATACTATGTTTTGTACAGGGATTTTTACTTCCGTAGCTTCATAGCCATACTCTCTAAATCGAGTTCATTGTTTTCGCACCAAAAAAATTATTCATTGTTTTAATGAAATAATTCATTGAAAAACCATTTCAGTGTTTTGAACTTCAACGTGCGTTATTGATTTTTCAATGAATCTCTTCATTGTTTTCTCCATGAACAACTTCATTAAAACAATGAATAATTTTTTTGGTGCGAAAACAATGAACTCGATTTAGGGAGTAGCGTCACTCCGGCCATAGCGACAAATAGGATTGGTCCGGTATATCATCTTTAACATATTTACAGCACATGGCATAGCGCCAGTATATAAATTAGCCATTTTTCCCTTTCTCTCTCGCCGCCCCCTCTGGCTAACTTTGGCAATTACGAAGGACGAACCACGCCAGAACTATCTATCTCTCTGGTAGGTTCGTTCATCTGGCCGTCCCTTGCCCTGCCTGCACAGAGCTTTCGTTGACTGTAGAGCATTTAAGTGGATTCAGAATCAATATAACTGTACTGTATTTTACTGTACGGTATAAGATACTCATCTTGGAGGCTCTTATACAACACTTTATAACAAAATGCAACGATAACAAAAATACGATTAAGTCAATAGCAGTGTTGCAATAGTTGAAAAAAAATGAATATAGTTAGTACTAAGTACTAAATTGAATTTTAAAATTAACTAGTTAATAACAATAACAATTTAATAACATAACTAGTTAATTTGAAAAAAATTCAATTTTTTTCAGATTTTATTTATCAGCTGATGGTAGCAAATAGTTGTAAAATAGTACTATTTTGCTAAATAGTACTAGTTAAAAAAGTAGAAAATAGTTAGTACTAAGTACTAAATAACAATTTAGTACTAGTACTAAAATGAATTAAATAGTACTATTTGCAACACTGGTCAATAGCGTCACATTTCCGAAGTGACAACTTTGCCCGATCCCAAGGATGTTGCTCTGGTAAGAGTTGACTGTACTTTTATGGTACCGTCAGAGAGCCCAGCACTAGGAAATGAATCCAAGGATAACTTGCTGTGAAAATGTCTGATCTAACATATTTCGTAGGAAAATATTTTTATTGATGCTTTGAATAAAATATTGATTTTTATAATGTCTGGGAACAAAGAAAAAGAGGCGAAATACAAAGCAGTGTTATTATATCAGGATCAGGCGCGTTTTCCTCTATGGTGCAGTACTTTGGGAGCATAAAATTTCGAAGTAATGAATAATACCAAATCGGCCGAGTTGCGAATAATTTCTACTCCTACAATATGTAACCGTATATTATAGTTTATAGAGCAAAGAACAACGTATAATTAACTGAACAAAGTATACTTAGATTTCAAGTATAATACCAGCATCATAAGGCATTTACAGGAGGCAAAGGTATCGAGGGTTTTACTCTATCCTAAAAAAGCAATAACAAGAATTCAGGCAAGCTTAATTGCATACCTAAGCTTACAGCATCATTGACACGAGGAGCGAAATTATACCAAGCAAAATATGTTGAGTATGAATCGTCGCCGAATTTCCCCAGTCGTTTTCCGAATCGTTCGAGATTTCGTTGCACAAGTGCCCATTGCAACAGCAAATCGATTTGAGTCCCTCTTTATGCAGAATGTTTTTAAACGAAGACTGTTGGTCGTCGATGCATCTGTTCCCGAAACCCGCGCAAATATCTTCCTCGTCACAGAAGGAAACCACTAGACCACTTTAAATAGAACAATTAGAGTGAAATATGTTCGATCAACTGCTAGTGACTTATAGTTGACCCTTAAAAATATTCATTTTCTTTACCTTCTTGAAGTTCCTTGCATACACCAACCCGAACCGCATACGACTTTCGCCGTCCACCGCCAGTTTACGTTGTCATAGCATTGCATCGCCATGGAGCAAGTCATTAATGTTGCAATCAAGGCGAAAAACCACAAAAGTCTTGCAGTCATTGTCTTCAGTTGCGAAGTTTACTTGTTCTATGCCGTCAACGCCAACTAACACAAATTCCGTGACGTCAGAGAGATCTGAAGCAAGTTCACTTTTATACATGAATGAAACAATACGAGAAAACGATCGCGACATAAGTATAGTATTTTTTCGTCACACGCGTGGAAATGGACGAAATGCGATAGAACTAAGTTGTCTCGATAGTCAGAAATCGACATGGATCTATAAAATATTCACATTTATATTCAGAAAGGATTTCTATTTATTTTTGCATCAATAAACGTAAAATTTACGCGTTAAAGATCACTGCAATGTACAGAAAAATTAAGATATAAGTAAATGCAGTGGTATAGAAAATGCTATTTTTTGCCACAGTCTCTCTTATATCTTGACTTTATGCTACATGGCTCGAGTCGGAAATAGAACTTTCACCATTTTTACGGTACAGCCGCTCTTGCGCAAACGTTTTAGTAAATAGCAAAGTTAGGAAATCTTACCGTCCCAGAGATTGCAATAAACTTACTGCAGCGGAGCAGCAAAGTAAACATAGTCACTGAGATTACAATGATCGACTCTGTTGAAATTTCATAGCATCTGAGTAAGGTTATAAAAGTCGCTCGCATTATGAAATTTGATAAAGCAAACCAAGTTTGTTGCAATTCAAGACAGACTATTTCTAAGCAATGACTTTGTTTTTGAACAGTTTGACACAAAATTTTGAAATTTCTCCAGCACAAATGAACTACCGCATTTTGCTCGGACAACTATCAGTTAAAATGGAGATCTGTTATTCGGATTGGATCTATATTTCATAGATACCGTTCAATACCCCTAGCGTTATAGGGCCTGAGCGTTGCTCATTCACTATTAGTCTCTCTCTCCATTATTCACCTCCTTGATTCATATCTCCGTCTGTTATTCTCTCTTACTTCAAATAAGAACTCAATATTATAATTAATACGATTACATTTGGCCAGCGCTTTTCTTAATAGCGTTGTTATCAGCAATGTGATGTGCTTGGACTGCTAATCCGTTTCACACTATTCAACTTTTATCAATTCTATTTAGATTAAAAAGGACAAGTAAAAATACTCTAAAAATCTTGTCGACCTACACGACACCACTCGTGTTTCACATTTACTATTTGCGCTGATTAAAAAGGCAGAAACACGATATAAAGTGCTCTGTAAGGACTTCCTTATTAAACCATGTTTCATACAATTAGTTATATATATGACATTTACTTATTTTTGGGAATAGATTGATCAGAACTTACTTGTAACGCAACTGGAAGATGTCCTTAGGAGCAAACTATTCGCTGTTGTTCCTCTTGCAATACAGCATCCGGTTTTAAGACCAAAGTGCTCGCATTGCTTTCTTATCAATGCGAAAGAGCTTGCTTGTCATGTGTTCAGCGCTAAAACTTAATCTTTTCTTGCCTGTGCAGATTCGTAAAATGACGAAATTATTATCAGCTGCGTTAAGAAATAACTGATATCTGGACAGTTGTAAACAACTTTGGCTTGTAACTGAGTACTGATCACAATCTGTTGCTTCGTTCTGTCGATGGTGCTTTTGTCCAAAGACTATCGTTCACTCGAACATGCGCTCTGGAGCGTGATTATTTGCCTATGAATATGCAGAGCAGTCACACGCCCCACGGATGTTACGATAACGTGCCAGTCAGCAGTTTGGATTTTTTCCTTATTTTTGCTCGCTGTTCTTGGTTACGGTCTTGTTAGTTTAGAAGCCTGTGTCTCAGCACTGTTGTGAGAGATCCTAAGAGTGCGCTGATTGGTCAACTGGGCTGTTTCATAAAACTATCTCTTCACTCAATACTCAATTCAAATTGTCATCATTCAATCCTTCTTTCTCTGTTTTGTAAAACTGCTGAGTTAAAATTCATCTCAACACTTAATTTCCTATATCAAACAGAATTTTCTCGAGCTGTGTACTGATTGTTAAGCATTCAGCATTGAATGTTGAGACAGCTATCCAAAAAGGCCCAGTGGAAAACATGTAATGAATTCGCTCGCGCATGTCCCAAATAACTAAACATCGCTCTTTTCTTAATTTTGCATATAAAATTTGTAATAAAGACTACTTTTTGAAGCACAACCCAAGTGCTGCGATTGTAATACAGTAACGAAGTTAGAACATAAGATACAGCATAGTCCATCGATTTACCCAATATTTCTCTGTAACAAAGAAGGGAGCCTTTGGTTTTTTAATACGAGTGTTATAACTAAACTCCCGGGACGTGTTTTTGCCGATTAATTTTGAAATAGACAAAGCGTTTGCTTGCAGTCTGGAATAAATTTTATGTCAGCGTGCTAATTTACACTCTGTAGACATACACTGCCAGTCTGCAGTAACCAATTTCGCAAACATATGCCACAATAGGTCGATTATTAGCACTACAGATTCAATCTTATTATGAAAACAAAAATATACAGCGGCTCAAAATTTGTCTTTGATCAAAATGGTCAAGTATTGATACAATCGAACGATAAAATCAGTTGCGACATTGAAGCAGCAGAGCCATTTGATTATTGAGAGTGACGACAAGGATACACAAAACTCGTCGATCGACAATCAAAAAGCGACAAGTTTTCATCAGCAATTCTGAGCACAATAATTATTTTATGAATGTATAGGAAATTGGATTTTTTCGCTGGTTTCACCAAATTATTCACTTTCATGAGAAAGCAAAAACAAAGTTTGTTTAACAATCAATGCAATAAATGAGAACTTGACGTGCTTCTGATGTCGTCGTCGCTTTATTTCCCAGCGAGCTTTGTCTTGTACCAGCGAGTGCCATCGGACCAGACTATGTAACCGCAGATCGCCTTGCCTGAATAGCCCCACATTTCCACTTTATCGCAGTTGGCACCACCAATTAGAGACGTGGAGAAGTGGCTCCGGTGGTTGGCTGAGCAGGTGAGGGTTCCGCATCGCCCTTTCGTGTAGTCGTACTCGCAATTCATATAAGCGTTGTTAGTATCCATCCATCGGCCGCTCCACGTACAATCTCCCGGGTCACTTCTGAAAGAATCATTGTATGATAGACAAGGACTGAGAACAGTTGCGCTGATGATATTAGCGTACTGCATTTTAGCATGTTATTTATCGTATACCATTTCGACTTTAATAAGATCAAAGCAATATGAAAAATTTCCTTAAAAAAATGGAAACGGTGAATATTCTTGTCCTATAGCAACCTTATTTTGTGAATTAATTTTCGCAAAATTTTAATAATCTGCAAAAAATAGTTTTAAACGATTTCAGTCAAAGAATCGTCAACGTATCTCATCGAATTCCTTTCACATAATCTGTTCAAGTCACCGACTCTTGTCAATGAGAGTAAGCGCGGCAGCGTCGGTTAAAAGTCGGTCAAAAAATTTCCATTTACGCTTACTTGCAACAAAATCGCTTTTTAAATGTTGGGCCGAGGACGGTTGAGCATGATTTGCCGAAGCTGGGGTCGGGAATGCAATCGTCAGCGAACCAGCCATTGTGACAGCGGCCGCTGTGTTCGCGAATGAAGTCGTAATCACCGGGACAGTCTCTACTGCAAAATGGAGCTTCGCCAATCCACAGGCAGCCGCCGCTGGTAGTTTGCGCTTGATAGGGCTCAGTGAACAGGCTCCGAGCGGTCTTTCCTATTTTTCCTGAGGCGATTGTAGCCGCCACCGGCCCCGATATAGGTAAGTTTTGGATCGGGATTTCTGAAAATTGCGTCAGAATTTTTGTATTATATTTCATGTCGAGGTATGGAGAGAATTTAAAATTCGAAAAAATGACCAGAAAACGGAACCAAAATCAATGTATATGCGGCGGCATTTATAGTCAAGTTTCCTTTCTCGTAAACTAAATTAAATCTGTTACACAATCTGCTACAAGAATGGTGTAAATGCCATACGCTTTGAGTATCTTATTGAGAAGCCAGCTTTATTCGAGTCGGAATCTGTGACGAATTTTGCTGTCAGAGTGTTTCCAGTTGATTCCAGTTGCCTGCCCGCAGCAATTGTATCTGACCACCTAGAAAAGAATACGGTATTCATTGTTTTATATTTAGTCAGCAGATTTTTTTATCTCTGGTTTGAGCACCTGTTTTGCTTTGATAAATTATTGTAAATAATTAACAAAAGGAGAGCGAGTTGAACCTGTGGTGACTTTATTTAAAAAGGTTGACTGCTTGAGCTGTGAAAAATCTTGGGCGCTGACGAGCTATTTAAGTTAAACACAATATGAATGGAGGTAAGCGCCTGCGCACTCCCTGATACCCAACTTATATCCTCAGGCGCCAATGTGCTCATCTCAATGTCGCAGTATCAGAAAACAACTCACAGCGCATTATTTAAGTATATGATCGTTTAAAAAGTGCATATCTTACTCTGCCAATAGCGGCGAAGCAGTGCTCGATCCGTCATATATGTACAGTTTGTCTTGCAATCGCTCGGTTATGAACGAGTTCACCGTGAGTAGTATCGTATAATTCGCTGGCACAGTAACGTGATACATGCAATTTAAGTTACTACCGTAGTCCTGATTGGTACTGAAGCCAGGACTGAGAAGAACGCCGTCACTTCCCGAATATTGTGACGGGAGACAGACACTGGGACCTGACGGCGATGTTAGCGCCAATGCGGTTTGAAGAGTTGCTGTAAATATTCAGCGGTCACTATCGGATTTGAGTTGAGCGCAGCATAGCGGCAGTAAGAGAAAAATAATTTGAACAATTATGGTACATCGATGAATTGCTCGCAGATTGACAAGGCAGAAGTTATATTAATCAGCCTCTTCAAATACAGAACTTATAGGATCTAGCCTAAAATCTCAAAAATTGCCTGACTGAGTAGCAAAATAATGCCATATCCTCTGAATTGTTAACAACTAGCGATGTAAACGATCCTCGGTTAAGTTTCGGAATTGGTCTTGAGCTTCCCTGATGACTAAAGAACCTCAATCATTACTGCAACACTCTCTGTAGCGCTAATTTAAATCTTTAAGATCTGCAGAGCTTCTTTCATGCTGGCTGCATACTCAGCTTAAAACTGGTTTTTTACAGAAGTTCTTTTCAGTCAAATAATTGAAAAGAATCAAAAATACTGACTGTTTTTCTGGGAAATGACGATTATGACTGTGAAGATTGCAGCAAAAGTGATAATTAAGCCAACGTAGATTAAAATTATATTCCGTCGATATTTCTTGGTGTTGCGATACGGTTGCGTGCTAGTTATAGGAAATCCTTGATTTTCTTCATCATCACTAACCGGCGGCTGGAGGAGAAGTTTATCTTTTCTCAGGCTGAAAATAATTCACCATGATGCAAATCTTATATAATTTTGTTTATACAGAGAAAACTTTAGTCGTCTGGCACAAAAAGGTAAGTGACTAATAATGAGAGTGAATGCAAGATATCATTCAAGGCAATTCACATATAATGGGAGAGTTCTTGACATAAAATATAGTTTATGTATTCGATTAGATATGCTGCGACATTTCATTAAGGTGAAATACTATGTTTTAGAAATATTTATTCAAAAGTTCAGCAGCGTTTTCTAATGTGTTACATTGAATTTCAATCAGAATAAATTATCCAAAACTTGTGGCGAGTGATAAATTCGACCACAAATACACGAACAAAATCACTTTAAAAATATTCATCAATGGAATCAGTGGAAATGCTTCCGGTGAAACATGATCATTTCCATTACTTAATGTACAGTGAAATTCGTTAATACCGTTACTTAGGGGACCGGTCAAAATTACCGATACAAGCGAAATGCCGGTGTAAACATATTCTACTGTATTCTCTCTACTGGCAGTTTGGGCTTGGGAATTAGAACATGGCAAAGGAGTAGTAGAATTTTCACGTAATCTTACATTTCTTCGTTTTTTTCGTTTTCATATTCGTGTTCGTTTTCGTTTTTTGCAGAGGCACAGATTTTCGGCATTTCTCTCCGAACCTAAAAAATTAAACAATTAAGCTATTATATCCACAAATTGGCTAGCTGAAAAACATTGCGGCACTCATTTGCAGTAGAACAGATCACTGTTATTAAAAAGTATCAATTGCACTTATTCAGTTTTTCCAAGAATTAATAACGGCCCTAACGTAGACGATAAATATCCCGTTCCGTAATTTCTTCTACCCGAAATTCCTAATGCTCTCTCCGTTACAGCCTTAATAATAATTGAGAGAGGCATTTTTTTAAAACATCAAGAATTTCCAATGAATTTATGGATACTGTGTTAATTTTGAACATAAAATAATTTTAAAATTTCGATAAAATTTCCCATTTTGGAGTTGTTCAGGTTAGGACGTTTGAAAATTACGTCAGAATTAAAAAATTTTAATGTTGAGATATGGCGGGAATATGAAAATCTATAACACATTCTTAATCAATCCTTCTGTATACCATTCGAAAGGACAGGATGAAAGAAATCTAATAATATTCGCACCTTTGAAATTTGAAACAGAAAAAATTTCGAAGGAAAGAATAGATAGTATTTTTCACCTTTTTAGTTTTTTAATTTTTAGGCAATAACTTGTTCACATTTTCTAAGCAAAAAGCTCCCTCAAAATTATTTCGCGAACGGTGGGCTATCTACTGGCACCAAAAAGTATCAAACTCGCGCATGTACGGGTCTCAAATTCGGCCCGAAATTCCCCATCCTTAGAGGCGTCTTTCATTTTTGGTTTAGATTTTTCAATCTTCTAGCGTACAGTTATACTACTAGTAGTTTTAGAAGTTAAGTAAAGCACTTTTTAAGGGGTTCCTAATTTAACCTGATTTCCTAAAATTTGTTATTTATATCACTATAGTTTTCTGTGAACAGATACGCAAGAGCTTGTCACACTATAGGACGCCGTACCTAAGCGCAAACAACTCGCGTATGACTCTGTCGCGAATGTTCCGCTTGTAAAGCCAGAGTGCTCGCATTGCTTCTTATCAATGTAAAGAGCTTGTTAGTCATAGGCTCTGCGCTGTACTTGTTTCCTGCACACTTGCGCAGAATCGTTAAAAGATGAATTATTGTCAACATTGTTAAGAAGAAACTGATGTTTTAACAATTATACTCAACTTTAGTTGGTAATTGAGTTCTGATCGCATTCTAGAGTTGTTGACTGTGTTTTTCTTCATAACATTGCAGTCCATTATTCACTCCAACATGCGCTGCGGGGGGCGCGATTATTTGCCTTTGAATACACAGAGCAGTCGCACACCTACGGATGTTATTCTAACACGCCAGTCAGCAGTTTGGATTATTCACGATTTCCGCTCGCTGTTTTTGAATACGGTCCCGCTACTTTACAAGCCTGTGTCTCAGTACTGTTCTGAGAAATCTCATAACTTCGCTGATTGGCCAATTAGGCCGTGTTTCATAAAACTATCTTTATTACACTAAATATTCAGCTGTTGAGTAAAAATCCAACTCAGTACTCAACTTCTTTCGTCCAACAAAATTTTCTCGAGTTAAGTATTGAGTGTTGAGACAGTTTTATTAAATAGGGCTAAGTGGTGATCCTGTGACATATTCTCACGCACACGCCCCAAATCACTAAATCAGCTCTTTTTGTATTTTATATAGAACATATATGGTCATTATCATTTTTTGAAGCACCGCTCAAGCGTTATGATCCCATAGCAGTATTGAACATACAATATAAAATATAATAAAGGCGTTAGTTGTGTTTATGTTTTAATACCTGTCGTGAGATTATCATGATCCCCATCTGGGTTTGACGGCTTAAATTTGAAGTCATCTGTTGTTAAACTTTCACTATCACACACCAACTTTTCTTGCCTCATCTGCGTGCACACCTTTATATATCTCCTCTGTAATTGCCACCTTAAATTAAAACTCCGCTGGCGCTATTTTTAGAAAAAGATAATCATTTCGAAAACCGATCTATTGCCCGTAGTGTAAATTTTAGCCAAAGGCTAGACCGAATGATGACGAATTCGCCCATACTCGACTTTGCATGTCACTGCTTGAAATTTATTTTTCATTCCATATAAGCGATGATCTATTTCATTTGAACGCGAAATGGGGAGCGAAGCGCATTTGAGAGCAGACGCAAGTTAAATTCAATGAATTATTTGATCGAATGAGAAACCACGCAACCTCACGTCTATATAATTTGATCGTGTAATCTCTAACTTTTAGCCACCCCCCTGTATCTCTACCGCCTCTATCCGCATCTGCTCTGGTGCACCTTTTTCAACCCGACAAAAGGAACGCATGCTGTTTTCAGAAAGTGCTAAGCAAGTTCAAAAATAGCACGAAAGCTGTAATACATCACGCATCACTTCTACTGTTGCCTCACAATCCCAATGACCGACTGTGTTTATCGGTCCGTATGCATTGAGAATCACCGAAGCATTGTAACTGATTGACCAATTAGCAATCGCAAATGGTACTTTCCAGAATAAAGCTGGCTTTTCAATACTTTGATCAGACTGCGTCTGACCGATCTGAGATTAACGTGCAGATATTATTACAAGCGACTGCTCCCAATCCTAATGACCCACCATCGGTCGTAATGCATTGAGAATCATTGAAGTATTCCAACGGATCGGCCTATTAGCGATCGCAAAGAGAAATTCTCGATATAAAGCTAGCTTTACAATACTTTGCGCAGACTGAGTTCGACCGTTCTGGGATTGACTGGGACACAGCAAGCTTTGTTCCGTAGCGCCAAATAATCTAGTCCGTCGAGCCTGCTAAAAGGGTATGTTTGCGCCAAGTCCAATATCCAATTTTAAAATAAAGTATTAATCACTTTGCACAAAACTATTGTTTTTGGTATTTCTGGACAGTCTTAAGCAGTATTGTCTAGTTAATAGGTTAAATGCCCTAAAATACCAATGAAAGCATCCAAATAAAAACGGCAGTCGCTTTTTTGACTGGCCGTTGCAGTTCTTCAGGATGAACAAATTTGGCTAAAAGACTTGAAAATGAGCTTTAATCGGTGTATCTTACTTACATACTCAATAAATTTTGTTAACTCTAGATAAATGGCTTTCTCAATTAATTAGAAGCTTCATGCAATTTCTGGATGATGCTCTCGCTACCCGGCTTCTAATACAGCGTTTAACCAAGAGCATTTGATCGGCTACCAACCTTTAAAAACTCAGCAAAAATTGGTTGAGTTAATCCAGCTATCTAACAGCTGTATTCACTTAGATTTATTATTGTTGTTTAGACTAATCCCTATATGTTAATCGAGCAACGACTAGAACACTTCTCAAAATATGTGGCTTGATAAGCTGAATATTGACTTGTTTGTTCGTATAGGTGTCCTCCTTCCAAATCTAACTCAATTGAGGATGATGTACAACGATTTAAAGCAATCAGAACTTCCTTTCACACTGCTGGCTCCGGTCTCCTGACTCTATCAACCCATCAGCACTAAGGAAGCAAGAGCAATCCTTGGGAGGTATTCAGTTCCTATCTTCAATAGTCTAAGCATCAATCTTGGAGTCTCGCAAGGGGTATTATTAAGCATGTTGAAGAACCGAGGAGTAAAGCCTTCTCAACTCTGATATAGTAAAATTCTGGATTCAGTTTTAACTCTGCACCTGCATTTTTCCATCAAACCGTACTGGCTAATTCTTACTCACCCAGGATCATTAGATGCAACCAGTCTGAGTATCCGGTGAGATCCAGTGGTGGGCAGTTGTCAGGTGGCGGAGGTGGTACAAGTTGGTAACTTAAGATATTGGGGGAAATTTAAATAATACAGAATATAATTGCTGCAGCAATTTTTGTGTGCATTTCTTCTATTAATTCGCTAAGTGCAACACTTGCTCGAAGAAACTTGATTTGCACTGTGTTTTTAGATATCTCACATGTTTTCAACCATAATTAGAGCGCTCATTGAAGCACGATGAGATATGCTTTGATGATACAATTTGACCACAATTCACTGCTTTTACCGCTTATTGTTCGCAGCTCGCTGATTAGAGGTCTCATATTTTCTGCCGGCTGCTTTTCGCTGCAAAACTGGTGATAGAAAGTGTATTTTATCTTTCGCCCAAGTTGCATAGCAAGTTTTTATTGACTGAAGAATCTAACGCAGGTGTATTTTGAAATTAATATTCCTCATTTGCTTGCGAACAAGACGACGATAATATTTTGATTGAACTTAATAGATATTGTAATTTTACTTAACCGCTGCTGGCTGCACGGGAGGGTGCTATTTGACCGCGACGGACACATGACCGCTGTGACATTTCACCGCGTGGACAGTTGACCGCGGGACACCTGACCGCGGGACATGTGACCGCTGTGACAATTGACCGCCGGACAGATGACCGCTGTGACATTTCACCGTTAAGATATTTGACCGCTGAGCTGCTTGACCGCGTTGAAGTGTACTTTGAGATTTTAATGCAGGCATAGCGAAAATGTGCATGGTAAACGAAAGCAAAACTAAATCGACATATTTAAAGCTAATTCGCAACAAAATTTAATACAGACACACATACAGATGATAGTTTAAAGAAAGAAAGAAAAAGCTAAGAATTAAATCATAAAGTCAAGTTCAGAGACAAAACACGCAGAAATTATTACCGCGATCAAAATTGGCGGTCAAATTCAAAATAAAATATGTGATGTGACACAATTTTGGTGGTAGTATTGGTGATCATAGTGAGGGGCTAGTATATTAAGAGTTATTATTTCTACATTGGCTATGTTTCCTTCATTTCCTAACACCTAAAACTTTTTGTTCACAACACAGTTGCTATAATTAATAAATCATTGAGGCGGTGAAATGTCTTGACGGTGAAATGACTCTGCGGTCAAAAGTCACAGCGGTGAAATGTCACAGCGGTCATCTGTCCGGCGGTCAATCGTCACAGCGGTCAGCTGTCCCGCGGTCAGCTGTCCCGCGGTCANTAATTCATTGAGGCGGTGAAATGTCTTGACGGTGAAATGACTCTGCGGTCAAAAGTCACAGCGGTGAAATGTCACAGCGGTCATCTGTCCGGCGGTCAATCGTCACAGCGGTCAGCTGTCCCGCGGTCAGCTGTCCCGCGGTCAGCTGTCCCGCGGTCAGCTGTCCCGCGGTCAACTGTCCACGCGGTGAAATGTCACAGCGGTCATGTGTCCGTCGCGGTCAAATAGCCCCGTCCCGGCTGCACAAGCAAATAATCAAGTATAAACCCTTGAAGTTCAAAAATAAACAAAATGTCAAAAAATCACTCGAAATCGCGACACATATCAAAATATCACCATCAAGAGAAACTGATATCTATTATCAACAATAAAAAGATACGCTACCATTTCGACAAATTAATTCGTGAGTTCAGTATTCTTCCAAAGAAACTGGAGCCATTGTTTGTTGTAAAACGTGTTGCGGAGATTTTATTTTGGGCAACAGTATATTTGGCGTTCAGTTATTTGACCATCACTTCGACGTTCGAACTGATTCAACAATATCGCAATAATCAAACAACAACGAATATGAAAGCCATTATCAATAGTAAAAACAGCTACGTAAGTAAACTTTTGATCTAGTTATATATTTAAAATTTTTGATAGAATAAGAGAAAGATTTATAAAAAAAAGAACGGGCGCCATGTGTATTAGATGTTGAAGAGAAGTTATTTGAAATGCCCTTTGTTGCGCGCTCATAAGTTAATCTTGCTTGATCATTTAAATTATTTAATGCGAAGTTCGGGTTGTCTCCAAAAATGGTCGGAAATATGCCAAATTTGCATAAATACGTCCATAGTCCTTTATCTGAAATAGCGCTACTATTCTTTCATCAACAACTATGTAGCTCTTCATTCAAGGTCCCTAAAGAAATATTGACCGAGTAAGAAGAAAATTTATGGGCCTCTAAATGGTAAGAGCGATCCATGCGGGACCATTGGTGAGCAGGAAGAAGCCTGTAGTTATTAACAGAAAATTGTAAGAGTTACCACTGTTTCTAAAAGGCTAGATCGTAGATTGGTAGTAAGCGCGCTTTTATCATTCACACGAAACTCCGGTCTGCTTCTAGCACTAATTAAACGATAGAATGAATACTACACGCGATCAAATACTTTCAGCTTCCAAACATGACAATTTGTTTCAAAATCAATGCAACAGAGCTGTTCAACATTTCCTCTTCATCTGATCTCAATTTTACGTCAGCTTGGTCTCGATTTTTCAACAAAACTATAACATCTGAAGGCGTGTTTAAAGTTAAAGAAGGCCAGATTTACGATGATGAAATCTATTTGTCTCTGCTCAAATATCTCGGCATGTTATATGAAGCTGAACGGGCGTGGCAGCCGGGTCTTACACAAATTTCTACTTTCCACTCGGAACAAAGTGATGACTGGATGGCACTGAAGAAAGTTCTCGTGCCGAATATTGAGCGCTACAACATCACTCTCGAGCAACTGAGTAGTGTGCTTGGTGAGAAACTGTGCTCTTTGCCAGTAGGGAATCCTCCGAGCAATTACCTTCTTGACCTAACCTATAAACCAAGTGACAAGACGGAATGTGTCGCGGAAAGTAAAATTTCGTTTATCGGCACGGAAACAATTTGCCTCCGCTTGATTGGATACCAAAACCAACTGCAAAAATTAGGAATGACAGAACGGATTTATTTGAATCTGTACGATGACGAAAAAAATCAGAAATGGTGCCAAGAAATAACAATCGACTCGGGCAGTGAAAGCAGAAGTACACCACGACGAGCGGCGACGCGAAACGAAACACATGCTTACTATTACAATCGTTTTCCTGGCAAACTGGGAATTGAAATGGACATTAGTATAAAAGCGCTTTATCGAAAGCTGCCATATGTGAAAGGCGACCTCCAATGCTCATTCGATACTAGCCAGGAAGAGTGTGAAAATAGGTGTCTCCGAGGATGGATCAGAGCGAATTGTCACTGTATGCCAATCACATTCAATTTGACAGGTAAGCGCTAAATTGTTAAGGGGAAGAAAAATCAAGTACTTTTCATATGCCAAAAAACGGAACTAATTTCGAATTTCTTTCATTTTCATTACTGATAAGCTTGATTAAATTCTGAGTTTGGAGCGTTCAGCCATAATTTGATTGGGTGCGGAGTACTATATACAAGAATTTTTCAGTTTTTTAACATTTCCGTGCAATATTTTGTATATGATTTGGGATCAAGTTCAAGAATCTTCGATACTTAGATACCCCGGCTTTAACCATTCAAACCCTAGTTTTATTGGTCATACTGGTAAAATTTAAAGTGTTTTATTGCCGCAGGCTAAATATGTAAAACTGTGAATTGTACGCAGAGAATATTAAATATTTTCGCCAATAGTGGCCAAGCCGGAGCCGAAAAGATGCAAGTTGGCTGACGATTTTTCCACATGATCCATTCACTGTTAATCTAACTTGCTTCACAGGGCCAATGAGTGAGCGATGATCTATAAGGCCCATAGAGCGAGGTTTATTTTTCAGAGATGTTGGTAGTGTTCAAATTTCGAAAAAAATCGAGTTGTCTTGTAATGGCGATTCTTAATAGCGAAAAAGAACAAAACTGCCTCAATTAAGCAACTTTTCTAATCAATAATAGTCGTAAAAAATAGTAAAATGTATCTTAAAGAACCCTATGAAAGCGTAATTCAGCATCAAATCTTGTATATATCAAATAATAATTTCTGATTGCTGTTCTCCTTCAAAGTAAGCCCCCAAAGATAAAGTCTAATCTAGTCAAGTCTCGGCTTCTTGGCTGTTTATATTAGCCGATCAACAGTTTCGAAGATAATATAGTGAGTGGGATGGCGCAAAATAATCCTTAGCTCTCTTTAATCATTATTTACTAATGCTCATTTTTTTACGGCTGTAGAACCATGAGAACTGTCAATTCCTGTAGTTTTTTTAAACAGTACTCCAAGACTTTCTCTTTCAGTGAAAACACTGCTTTTGAATCGGTTGCGAGATAGTTGAGATAAAAGCTACTAAAAACGTTCCTCAACGATAGACAGGGTATAGTTCAACATTTTATTATTTTCAACTTAGGACGTATAGTTCAGGTTTCTCGAAGCAATACTGCACATTCTGACACACTGTTACCGTTTTAGCAGATATATCGAGTTATCGCCATTGCACACTGGATGATTACTCGATCTGCTTGAAAAAGTATACAGAGAATGCAACCTATTTATGCACAAATAAATGTGTGCCTCTATGCGAACAATGGCACTACGAGTATGATTTAGCAGTATATAGCTTTTCTCCTAGTTTCGTAACAATAAGCCTCAAAACATTTGATTACGTCATCATCGAACAAGTGTTCACATGGATCAGTTTCGAAGAGTTCATTGGAGCGCTGGGAGGCGCCCTTGGAATCTGGCTGGGATTCGATTTTGTGATCATCATTGAATTCATTGTGAAGCTAGTAACGAGTTTAATCAAGAAGATTTTGCTGAGAAAAAATCAAAATTCTGAAAATAACAAGTGTTGGGAAAGCGTCGACTGCAAGCACAGAGAAGAAAACGTTGAATATGGAATTGTACCGACAAATGAAACTAGAAGTCGTATAGTTCGAAACCAAACAGAATACAAAGAAAATGAAAATGAGATTGATGGGACAAGTATTCGCCGTATCGAGGAAAGTGAAAAGCAATGGACAGCAAGGGAAAAAAGAGAGAATAACGCATTGAAAGAGATACATGTACAGCAGAGAAGAAGACACTCGAAAAATAGCATAGCGGATAGCTCGCAATTAGGTGATATAATGAAGAATACTGATGTTCATGACGGAAGTCAACGGAATCACAAAGTGAATATGATCGAAGATATTGACGCAGATCAAGATGAACCTACTGCACATGCCAACAATTCCACTGCTCGAACTTGGTTTCTTCAAAAAGTGTTGGTCTTTTTCCAAAATGGCAATGATTCTGCAAACAAACCTGTCGTGTTTCTCCGAATTGTTGAAAAACTGTTTTGGACAGCAATTTACTTAGTTGGTAGCATATTTACGATTTTATGGTGTGTTGACTTAATCAAATTGTACTTGGCAGATGAAGCAGTTTATTTTCCATCGCTAATCATAAATCGAACAATTTCATTGCCGCCGCCATCGCTCTGTCTTGAATACAATACTGCATTATTTTTCGAAAGTCATGGCAACATTTCGAATGCTTTAATGGAGTACTTCAGCGAACCAGATATCGATAGAGCTTCGTTTGTTCGAATTGCTGATGGAATAGATTGGCCCGAATCACTAGTTTCCATTGGGCTATTTTATTTCAGTGTTCTCGCCGCCTCTGAAACTAACTACACTGATGTCAATTTTACTTCTTACTACGAGTGGCAACTTAACAGAACAGCTGGTAAGTAGAGCCTATATGAAGCAAAATTTTCTCTGTATATTAAATTATGATAGAGTATTATTGTACTCTTTTATATTTTTCTATTACATAAGTTTTTTACATAATTTTAGAGCGCGATAACGCTGTCGTTTAAAATTACCAAAGCAAATAGCGCTTATTTCGATGTGAGATGCGTATTCTGGTAAAGAGACTACAGTGAGCTTTACATAATACTTGAGGATGCAAAAATGGTTTCCAGCCATAAAACTACTACAGTTTATGCTTAAATTTTGAATAAGGTTCATATCTCACTTAAGTTCACTAGGATATGCTATGATATGATCAATTAACTAACAATCAGTATCATGTTATCAATTTGTACTTTGCATGATATGTCATTAGGCAAAATGTTTCAAAATATGACATTATATCTTATCTTAGGCCTGTCAATGGCATGTTATCATTTACCCTCACTACATAGGATATTTTAGATGGAGACATCTTTGTAATAGATGACATCGACAGGTCGTTAAATGACATTCTTTTGCCAAAGTTTTTGGAATGGAACGTAACATCGAACGAACTACGACTAAAATTGGGAGTTGAACTGGCTCGCATGGCTGAACTGAAGATCACCTTCACGAATAGAAAAGGAACGACTGATATCGTCAATGAGACTTCTTTTTATATGGCAGCCATCACCGATAAATTTTTCTGCTACAGTCCCTCTTATATGGTCAATTTCACTGATCCAGATGATGTGCTGGAGTTTTCGATAAATAGCGCATCGTATCCACAACTTCTTCCATCATTCCCTCAACTCTGTTACATATTTTTCTCGGATTATTTATTGGAACCAAAAAGTGCTCAGTTTGACATTGAAAACGATTATGTAGGCGTGTTTGATTCCGACTTGGAATTTGTTTATGGAATGGTAACAACAGTATTAATTAGTATTGACGGCTTCCACACAAGTCGACCCGCAAAGAAAGATGTGAAATATTGCTCGCCGAATACGACCAAATCGTATTGTCGCGCTCAATGCCGCATCAAACTTATTGAAAAATTATGTAAATGTTCACCAACGTATTGGGCTATGATGATTCAGCCGACTTCTGACTTAGACGAATGCACGTTTGATCTTTATATGAAGTGCCTGAATTTTAATGCAAGCTACGATCTCGCTTGCAGAGATACCTGTTTACCATATTGCACTGCAAGATATTTTCGAAGCGATTCGTATACAGACGTACGTTTTTCTAACGTCGACACTACCGTTGTCAGATTCAGCGTGAAAGACGGCACTTATGTGTCGATTGAAGAAAAGCCGATTTTCACATATAGCGAATTATTGATTAAGGTATAGCTGGACACCTAACTGCGCCATAAAATAGAACAGATTTGAAACTATGTAGCAGGAGCCGGTAGGAAAATTACAAGAAAATATTGTTAAGCCAAAGTATTATCAAACTTTTACCGTCTGGAAATGTCTGGTTCGATTAAATACTCTTTAAACGTCTTCAAATTATCTTATTTCGTTGCTAATATGCAATGTAAAAACAAAAAATGTGTGCATTATTTTTTGGGAAAGTTTGCTAATCTTTCTTTGGCGCAGTTAGGTGTCTCATATCTTATTAAGTTAGGAGGAACACTTGGAATTTTGTTGGGTTTCAATATCTTCAGCTTTTATCACGCTTTAATAACAGCAGCGACATTGTGCTTTGCTTTCATCTTAAGGAGAACAAGAATTGCAGAGAATCCTATATTGCTCAAAACCTTCGAAAAAATAAAAAAATCAGGAATTGCGCGACTAATTTCTCAACTATATAGACAATTACTGGTAATGAGTATTTGCACCCTGAAGAAAAAGATTAAAATTAATAAATTTTGGAAAAATATTTTGTTGTTAATTGGCTATATGATTGGACTTTATGCTACGGTGAGAATGGGCAGTGATCTCTTTTATTCGTTCAAAACTGGCGAACCTAAGTACAATGTCGATTTAATGATGAACGCCACAATCAAATTACCATCTTCGACGATATGCATACCACTGGATGCCGTTGAATTTCTCTCTGATACAAAAATCAGTCATTTTGAGGACAACACCGATTTGAAAAGATATCTTTGTAACAATTCAATTCATGACAAGGAAGAATTTTTTAATGAGAACTGGCCCTCTTGGCTACTTCAGTGGACATATGAATATTTAATCATTTACAATAGAGTCGAAAGAAATGGCAACCAGAAGTCTATTTCTGCTCTGTTCGAAGATGGCGATAGTTGCGCTTCAAAGGATTCAAGAAATACCGTATCTAAATACAATTTAACATCTCTGATGGAGCTTGATGGATTGATTGACCACTTAAATACAACTATTCCTGAATTAAAGCAAAACCTCGGGCAGAAAATTAGAGATATTCATAATACTACGGCTGTCTTCGTAAAGACTGTTGACGGAGCACTAAATCAAACAGTTCTAAATATAACTTTTACAACATTCATCGGTGAGGAAAAGATCTGCTACAAGCTGCCCTTGGACACAGTGACGTTCGGCTCGAAATCAGATTATATTTTCATATCTGTTGATAGAGGATCATCGCCAAATCGGCAACACCCCAACGAAGAAGAACCCATCATTATTGATTTCAATGGTGGCGATATAAATAGAGAGCAGTCAAGAGATGATGCTATATTCGGATCAACCCTTCCTTTGCGGTTCGGTCAATCTTACTTTGTAAAGCTGGACATTTCCGAGGTATACGAAGCAATGCCGGTGAGCTCGGGTTTACGGCATTGTTCTGAAAGCAAATCGATGGACACATGCCAAGATGAATGCCAACAGAAGAAAATTGAGCGCGTCTGCAAATGCTCACCAGCCACACGGTCGGGTTTTCCCTCGAATACTAATTTGACTCAGTGTCATTTGATCGACTATAAAAGATGCATCAAACTTTTGGTTAGCAGTGACACGGATCCTTGCGAATTAAATTGCGTTCCATATTGTACACGCTATCGTTTTAAAAGTTCACCGAACGGGGACAAACAATGGATCAATGATAGGTTGGCTAATATAAATCTCACAATGAACTCATTTGAATATCTCAGCATTACAGAAGTATACAAGTATACGATGACTGAATTTATTAGCGAATTTGGTGGCATTCTTGCTTTATGGATTGGACTTGATATTCTTGGGTTCGTAGACCTGTTTTACTGGCTCGTCTGCAAGGGTTGCCAAACTTTTCGACAATTTCTTTAATATAGCTTTCTCAAAAGCAAATGCAATTTTTGTTGCTAAAATGACGAACATTTGATTATGTCGTTTGCGCGAACCATACAATGCAGTGATTCGATGTTTTTACGAAGATGGTTAATTTTTGTGTATATAACAACGCCCACTTCCTGCTTGTAAATTATTATTTATTCTTGTTAGTGTGTGATAAGCTGTTTATGTCGTGAACATAATTTCTAACCGCAGCGTGCCGCGTTATGATTTCATATAACAAGGGTAGTAAGGCGCGTTATACAGGATGTTCAAAGTATTTCTCCCACATTTTAAATCAATGGTTCTCAGCTCAAATTTATCTAATTGTCCTGAACAAGGGCGCATTCGAAAGCTGAGATCAGAGAGACTTTTATGGCGCACATTTGGAAATTTTTAGGAATCCCTTTTATTCGAAATCTGGTCGTTCTAATCGCAGATTGGCCCAGTTGGTGCGATCTTGGGCTCGTTTGAAAGCTCATATCGTTGGGATTTTAATGGCACAAGTTCAGAAAATCATCATCAAATCAATCACCAGATCAGCAAAATAATCGAAAACTTTCTTTTTTAGTCAACGTCATAGAATGATGGCGCTCAGCACTAACACCCCACCTATCGTAAACCGTTTTGGCGAGCGTTAAGTGCAAGTTTCTTAATTATTTAAAAACTGGATGCCATTAAAATCCCGAAGATTTGAGCTTTCGAACTTGCCCAAGATCGCATCAATTGGGCCGATCTGTGATGAGGACGACTTAATTTTAAAAATAATGGGTCCCTCTCAGAGGGGCTTTTGAAAATTTCCAAATGTGCGCCATAAGAATCTCTCTGATCTCAGCTTTCGAATGGGTCCTTGTTCAAGGCAATCGGATAACCTTGAGCTGAGAACCGTCAATTTTAAATATGGGAGAAATACTTTGAACACCTTGTATGATGCAAGATGACGCAAAACGTGTAAGTTGCGAACGAATGACCGCGAACGCAGGGGATATGTGTATCGTCCCATCAAAACGTTTATGCGTTCGAAGGGAGTCGAACCCCTGCCGATTGCTTGGAAGGCAACCATGCTAACCGTTACACCACGAACGCGGTGAACATTAAGATAGAAAACTCCCCGACATTTTTCTGACTTATAGAACAGACTGTGGAGAGCACTTGTTGATTGTCCGACATTTCATCATATTAGACATTTGTTACAACGTATGCGTATGCGTATACAAAAAGAACAGAAGGAAGTTATTCCAATCCAACAACCGCCAAAATCAATCTATACATGCCTCCATTATCGTATACAGGGGGTTTTCTCATTGAGACATTCACTCTTAATAACCCGAAATAGTAATTAGAAGCATCCATTTGAGACCTCTGATGTCAGCAGCAGGGGTGATAATTTCTGCTTGTTTTTCGGCTTGTAAAAGAGTTCGCCTCCAGTTGTCAAAAATGACGCTCCATGTGCCAAAAATATCCCCCTTTATACTGGATGAGCCACAAAGCTTCCCCACTCTTTCCTTATGTTCTTTCGCGCCTGGTTTAATTTTTGCTAATGTACGAATGCTTTCTTCACTTCAGTAATTTCTCTACCTTCCTTTAACTTTAAGGGCGCTGCTGCCAATACTACAGCGGCTTCGCACTTCTGCGAATTTTCACACAATGTGCTTACGCAAATGCCAGAAACTTAAAGACGACAGTCTTCTAGTTTTCTCCACAAATTACCACTCATCTTAACTCTTGCTCAATTTACCAAATTAAACAACGCAAACCTGTTTTTAGCTTATGATCTTAAAATCACGCAGATTCTTTCCTAAAATTATGAAAAATTTGGCGAGAAACTGCACACATCCATTCCAATATGCTTTGTTCGTGTAACTCATAGTTTATAGTCACTTGCACCATCTCCAAGGACGGCGTCTACGTCAAATCTAGTGCACCTTTTAAAACTGACTACAGGAACGCGTGTTGTTTTCAGAAAGTGTCGAGCAAACTTCGTAAATGGCAGAAAAACAAGCTATTAAATATTAACACATCACCTCTACCGTCGGCTCACGATCCTAATGACCGACCATGTTTTTCAGTCATTAAGTCTTGAGAATCATTGAAGTATGGTGACGGATTGACCAATTAGCAGTCGCAAAGGAAACTTCTTTTGATAGAGCTGACTTGAAAATATTTTGATCAACTTGTATCCGATCGACCGATCGCTTTCGACCAAAGATCAGTCGGTCGGACATGACAAGCTCCGTTCCATTACGCCAAACAAACTTATCCTTGATGTTAAAGATGTTCTCGTTAACCAGCTGCCTGTACAGCGTTTAACCACTATCGTTTGATCAACTATCACCCTCGCATAGCACAACAAAATTTGGTTCGGTCAACTCAGTTATATAGCACCTGTATTTACTCATTTTTAATTAAATATCGCCAGCTAATGCTATTTCACCATGTATTATTTGAGGCAACCAGTCTGAATGTGCGGGCAGAGCCAGAGATGGGCACCTCTCGGCGGCTAGGTGGTACTAATTTGTAACTGAAGAAATTTGGGTAAAACAAAATTAGACAAAGTATAACCGCTGAAATAATTTTTGCTTGCTTTTTTTAATTTAGTTGCCACAGTGCTACTCTCGTTCGAAGTAATTTGTTTTGCAGTAGCGCAGTAAGGTGTCCTGCGTGTCTTTCTATCATAAATAGAGCGGTTATTGAAGCGAGACTATACATGTTTTGAAGACACAATCTGACTACAATTCACTGACTTTACCGCTAGTTCGTTGCAGCTCGCTGAATACAGCTCTGAGATTTCCTGCCGTCTGCTTTTCGTTGCAAAATTGGTTATTGGAAGAGTGTTTCATCTGTTGCCCAACTAACCTAGCATATTTGTACTGATTGACGACATTTACGCTAGTGTATTTCATAGGTAATATTCCTTATTTGATAATGAATAAAACGATAACAATATACTGATCGATATTTTTTGATATTGCAGTTTCACTTTTATCCGCTACTAGTTGCACTAGCAAATAATCAAGATTTAAACGAGGATGTATAAAGCGTATATAAATCGCTCGAAATCGGAAAAAATATCGAAATATCAGCGTCCAGAAAACCTGACATCCGTCATCAAAAAAAAAACGATACACTACCATTTGAACAAATTCATTAGAGAATACAGTATTCTGCCAGAGGAACGGACGCCAACAACTATTATAAAACATGTCACGGAGACTTTGTTTTGGATAACAGTATATTTAGCGTTCAGCTATTTGACCATCACCTCGACATTTGAAGTGATTCGACAGTATCGCGATAATCTTGTGACAACGAATACGAAAGCCATTATCAATAACAACGTCTCATACGTAAGTGAAAATTTGATTTGATTTGCATATTAAAAAGTTTAACAGAATACGAAGATGATTGATAAAAGAATATAGAGCTAGCGCTACGCATATGAGTACTCGGAGAGAAGTCATTTGGAATGCCCATTATTGAGCGCTCATGAGTTAATCTTGCTCGACCACAACTAATAGTTAGTTTTTACAAAAAAATTTAAGAAATGACAATTTAATACAATTTATACACAGTCCCGTCATTTAGCTAAAAGCAGCATATTTGGTAGATCATTTTTTCGAGCGCAGCAGTGACATTTTGAGTCTACCTTATTAAGTTTGATTAACCAAGGCACTTTTATCTTTAAATTATATCCTTTCTTGGGACTCTTTTGCGCTAAATCAATATTTTTCACTTTGTAAATGCAATTAACTTACGCGGTAAATTTCTTGATTGATAGCTCTCTTATAATGACTATTTCGTCAAGTGTGACACAATTTTGCGCTTTCTGAAGCCGAAAACAAAAATCTCAGAGATCGTAAGTATAGTGCAGAAGTTATGAGGAGCTATTGCTCTTGCAGTTCACAATATCTATGCTTCTGTTAAGTGGTTCAAGGAGGAGCATGTGACAGAAGATGTTTTTGCATACGCTTATGGGACAAATTCCACTGGAGCGCATCTGTAGACAAAGGAATATCTAAAACGTAAAAAATTAAGTGGCCTAAAATTTTCATTCAAAATATTCAACACCATGTACGAATTTTCTTAAAAAAATGGTGTGAAATAGGCCAATTTTGCATAAATCAGCCCTTGGTTCTCTGTTTTAAATAGCGCTTATATTCTTTCCATAAGCAGTTATGTCGCTTTTCTATCATAGCTCCTATTGAAATAGTGACCATTTCCGCATAAGATTTATGGGCCTGTAAATGGTAAGAACGGCTCACCTGAGCGCTGTTGGTGTGCAAGAAGCCTTTAGTTATGTACAAAAAGGTAAGTTTGCCACTCTCCTTAAAAGGTTGAGTCGTAGATCGGTGGTAAGCGAGTATTTTGACCGTTCACTGGGAAATCCGGTCGCCTGTATTAAAGAATGAACTATAGAATGAATACTACATGTAATCAAACCCTTTCAGCTTCCGAACATGACAATTTGTTTGAAAGTCAATGCAAAAGAGCTGTTCAGAACTTCTAAATCCTCTAGAATAAATTATACGTCAGCCTGGCTTCGATTTTTCAACAAAACTATAACTTCTGAAAGCATATTTAAAGTTAAAGAAGGCCAGATTTATGATGATGAAATCTATTTGTCTCTGCTCAAATATCTCGGCATGTTATATGAAGCTGAACGGGCGTGGCAGCCGGGTCTTACACAAATTTCTACCTTCCACTCCGAAGAAAGTGATGACTGGATTGCACTGAAGAAAGTTCTCGTTCCGAATATTAAGCGCTTTAAGATCACTCTCGAGCAATTGAAAAGCGTATTTGATGGAAAATTTTGCTCTCTGCCTAAGAGGCCCTTTACCTCGATCAATAGCCTTCTTATCCTGGAGATTCAAGAAAGTGAACGTATCGCGGGAAGTAAAATATCGTTTATCGGCATGGATACAATTTGCTTTCGTTTGATTGGATACAAAAACTATCTGAAACCAACAGATACGACAGATCACATTTACTTGTATCCGTACGATGACGGCAAGAATCAAAAATGGTCCCAAGAAATTACAATCGATCTTGGCAGTGAAAGTAGAAGTACACCGCGACGAACCACAACGCTAAACGAAACATATGCTTACTATTACAATCGTTTTCTTGGCAAAGTATGGGTTGATATTGATATTGGCATAAAGGCGCTTTATCGAAAGCTGCCATATGTGAACGGCAACCTCCAGTGCTCAGCCGATACAAGCCGAGAAGAGTGTGAAAACAAGTGCCTCAGAGGATGGATCAGGGCGAATTGTCATTGTTCGCCGATCACATTCAATTTGACAAGTAAGAGCAAAATTAACAAGGGAAAGAAAAGTCAAGTATTTTCAGTTTTCTAAAAGAAGGAAATCCTTTCGAATTTCTTTCGTATTCATCACTGCCAATCTTGATAGAATACTGAGTTTGGAGAGTTAAGCCAAAACTGAATTTTGGTGGGGAGTTCTAAATATGAAAATTTTAATATTTTATCATCTTCAAGCAATATTTTGCATGTTCAGCGGGATCAGATACAGGAATTCTCTACATCACTAAGTTTTAAGCACCCCAACAGTAAAGAGACTAGTGTTTGGGGATTTCTCCACTAGGTCCCTCCACCGATAATTCAATCTTGCTCCGTTGGGCAAATGAACGAGCGGCGACCGCGAGTCGTATAGAGCGCCGCTTACTTCTCCCAGATGTTGCTAATGTTCAAAATTCGAGAAATTTCGAGCTATCTGCCTATTTAGGAAATTTCTTAAACAAGTCTAAGACTCTTTCTTTCATTAAAAAACTGTATCCAAATCAGTTTCTAAAACAGCAGAGATATGAAGAATGAAAAAAGTTCCTCGATTGTAGGATACTAAAAGTTTTTTTATAATTCTCCGCTCATGACGTATGGTTTAAGTTTTCCCCAAGCAATATTGCCTATTCTAACAACATTTTTAGCAACATTTCTAACTAATATAACATTTTTAGCAGATATACTCAGTTATCGCAATTGTACAGTGGACGATTACTCAAGCTGTCTGAAAAAGTATACGGAGAATGCGACCTATTTGTGCACAAATAAATGTGTGCCTTTATGCGAGCAATGGCACTACGATTATAATTTAGCATCAACTGAAGGTCTTGGTTCAAGTAAAGTGACAATTAGTCCCAGAATATTTGATTATGTAATCATCGAACAAGTGTTTACATGGAAAAGTTTCGAAGAGTTTATTGGTGCACTCGGAGGCGCCATCGGAATCTGGCTGGGACTCGATTTTGTGATCATGGTTGAATTCATTGTCAAGCTAGTAACGAAGTTAATCAAGAAGATTTTGCTGAGAAACGATCATAATTTTGAAGACGACAAGCAGGGGAAAAGAGCCAACCCCAAGAACAGAGAAAGAAACGTTAAAAATGGAATATCATCGTCAAATGAAATTGGAAGTCGTGCAATTAGAAACCAAATAGAGCACAAAGAAAATGAAAGTGAGATTGTTGGGGCAAGCATTCGCCGTGTTAATGAAAGTGAAAAGCAAAGAACATCAAGGAAGAAAAGAGAGAGTAATGCATTGAAAGAGAATTATGTGCAGCAGAAAAGAAGACGCTCAAATAATAACAGAGTGGATAGCGCGATATTCAATGATAAAAAGAAGAATACTGACGTCCATAACGAGCGTCTACGGCATCAAAAAGTGACTATAACAGACAATGTTGGCGCACTTCAAGATGAATCTACTGCACATACCAGCAACTCTAGAACTCGAAGTTGGTTTCTTCAAAAAATGCTCCTCTTATTCTTAAATGGCGATGCTTCTATAAAAAAACCAGCCGTGTTTCTCCGACTTGTTGAAAAATTGTTTTGGGCAGCAATTTACATAGTTGGTTGCGTATTCACGACTTTATGGTGCGTTAAGTTAATCAACTTGTACTTGGCAGACGAAGCGGTTTATTTTCCTTCGCTTATCACAAATGGAACAGTTTCATTGCCGCCGCCATCGCTTTGTATTCCTTATGACCAGTATTCCTTTTTCGAAAGAGATGGCAACATTTCTAGTACTTTAATGGATTACTTCAATCAATCAAATATCGACAGAGCATCGTTTCTTCAAATTTCTGATGGAAAACCTTGGCCTGAAATACTTGTTTCCCTTGGACTTTTATATTTCAACATTCTTGCCAATTCTGAAGTAAACTACAATGATATCAGCTTCATTTTAGAATATGAGAATAAACTTTCTTCATTTGCTGGTAAGTTTAAGGCAATGTAAAGTAAATTTTACAACAGTATCATGCCTAAATTATGAGTACACTGGCACGCTTCCATATTATGCAATCAAAGGCGGTACCCGCGCACTTTTATGAAGCAACAGTGGCGACGGTTTCGAACTTCTTAGAAGATTAGCATTTATTTCAATGTGAGATGCGCAATCTACTAATGAAACTAGCACCAACTTTAATAGTTGGGTAGACGGTAGGAGGAAGGGATGCGTAATTTTATAAATTAAAGTTGCTGTGGTTATCTCTCCGATGAGGTAAGGGCGATCTAATTAGTATAACTGAACGTGGATCCACCCTAAGATCCCAATGGTAAGTAAAAATAATTTTCAAACAACGGAACTATGCAGTGCACAATCATTTTTGCCCAAGAAGGCAAAGAACTCTTACAGAACACGTCAATATGTGTGCATCACGAACAGATCCCGTTCATATTGCGGATCAAACTAAAAACCACTGCTTTAGTGCATTTATTTTTTAACTGGTCGAAAATTTTATCATTCTGAGTGCAATAAGATGTTATGGAAGAATTTTAATGATGAATTTTTGGCAATCACAAAAATAAGCAGATATGCTATAACTTATATCAGCATTATTTTCCGATCCTCTATGACACTTTTTCAACATCAGAATGATAAATAATATCAGAATTACACTGATTCTGAATTTTTAGGCTAAAATTAAACAACTTTTGACATCAAAGTTTTATCATTTAAATTTCATCATGATTCTATTTTTGCCGGAACAACTTTAGCGTAGTCCGCTGAAAATATAATTAAAAACTGAAAAGAGAAGAATCATATACACATAGTCCGTTGAAGTGAAATTAACTTTTAAGGCAAAATGGACGAATAAAAGCGTTTTTTTTTAATTCCAACATTTAAAACGTATTTTAACCGTTACGCGCCGATACTAACTGCAAGCCATAACCAATCTGATCACTCATATGAGTAAAAAGTTATTGTTTTGCAACAGCTTTGTACGCGCATGTTGCGGGATTGCCAATATCGGTACTTAGCCTACGCCTTATTTCAACGTCTGAACTCGAACTTTCCAAAGAGGTTGTTCCTAGCCTGATTGTAGTACGAACAACCTTTGCGTCTAAGTTTCAGCTGAGATTCTATGCAACTACTTCCGTTTTTGCTTCAATTTTCAATAAAATTCATATTTCGGAAGAGTTTAGCGTAGGATTCTATCATCATTATCGACGAATGTTATATCACCATTTAACCGTGCTATGCAATTATATGAGAGAATGACCATCAGTCTCATATCATTAATTTGGATTTTTAACTTAACTTATTAGGCAAAATTTCTCAAAATATGACGGAATACCATACCTTAAATTATTCAGTGGTATGATATCATTTACCCTTATTGCAAAGGATATTTTAGATGAAGATACTCTATTAAGAGATGACTTAGAGAAATCAATAAACGACATTCTTCTGCCAAAGCTTATGGAGTGGAACATAACAGCGAACGAATTGCGACAAAAGCTGGGAGCTGAATTGGCTCGTATGATTGAATTGAAGATCAGCTTCACGAACAGTAATGGAACGATTGACGTTGTCAACGAGACTGCTTTTTATACAGCAGCAATCACCGATGAAATGTTTTGTTACGGTTTGACTTACGGAGTTAATTTTACTCTTCCAGAGGACGCGCTGGAGTTTTCGATAAACAGAGCATCGTATCCGCAACTTTTTCACTTTAAGCTCAGTTACATATATTTCTCAGATTACTTACTAGAACCAAAAAGCGCACAGTTCGATGTTGATGGAGATTATGTAGCCGTTTTTGATTCCACCTTCTTTGGCTTTGACTATGGGGTCAAAGCAAGAACAGTAATTAATTTTCTCGATCTTTACACGAGTCGGCCCGCGGCGAAAGGTGTGAAATACTGCTCGCCGGATATGACCAAATTGTATTGTCGTGCTCAGTGCCGCATCAAACTTATAGAAAAGTTATGCAACTGCTCGCCACTATATTGGGCTAAGATGATTCAGCCAACTTCTGGTTTAAACGAGTGCACATTTGATCGTTATATAGAATGCCTGAATTTTAATGCAAGCGACGATCTCGACTGCAAAGATTCCTGTTTACCATTTTGCACTGCAAGATATTTCAAAAGCGATGAGACTTTCAACTCTCTTTCCCAAGAATTCGAAGATATGGCAGTTATCAAACTCAGCGTAAAAGACGGCATTTACGCCGCGATTGAAGAACAACCAATATTCACATTCAGCGATTTGTTGATTAAGGTCTAGCTGGACACCTAATTGCGCCATAGAATCAAAGAGCATCAAAAATGTGTAGCAGGAACAGGAAGAGAAATTGCAAAAATATATTCCAAAACGAAAATGCTATCTAAATTTTATCGATCATAAGTGTCTTGTTCAAAAAGTACTCTTTAAATGTTTTCAAAAATTGCTATTTCGTTGCCGATATGAATAATTCGAAGCAAAAAATGTGTGTGAATTTTTTTGGCGAAACTTTGGTATTCTTTCCTTGGCGCAATTAGGTGTCTCATTTGTTATTAAGTTAGGAGGAACGCTTGGAATTTTGTTGGGTTTCAGTATCTTCAGCATTTACCAAGTTTTTGTAACAACAGCAACATGGTACTTTGCTTTCATCTTAAATAAAACAAGATTAGCACAGAGTCCTTTATTGCTGAAAAGCTTAGACAAAATAAAAAAGTCAGGAATTCCACGACTGATTTCTTATCTAAACCGACAATTACTTGCAATAAACATTTGCACCGCCAAGAAAAACACTAAAGTTAAAGGAATTGTGAGAAACACTTTGCTGTCAATAGGCTATATGATCGGATTATATGCAACGGTGAGAATGAGCAATGATCTCATTTATTCATTCAAAACTGGCGAACCTAAGTACAATGTCGATTTAATGATGAATACCACGATCAGATTACCAACTTCGACAGTATGCATGCCATTGGACGCCGTTGCATTTCTGTCTGAATCAGAAATCAGCCAGTTTGAGAAAAATAGTGGTTTGAATCTTTATTTAAATTCATTTTATGACAAGGAAGAGCTTTTTAACAGAGAGTGGACCACATGGTTAATTAAATGGATACATGAATATTTGATCATTTATGATACAGTCGAAAGACACGATAACCAGAAGTTTATCTTTGCTTTGTTCGGAGATGGTGATAGTTACGCTTCAAAGAATTCAAGATATACCGTATCTAAATACAATTTAACACCTCTGATGGAGCTTGATGGACTGCTTGACCTCTTGAATATAACTATTACTGAACTGAAGCAAAATCTCGGTCAGAAAATTAGAGACATTTATAATACTACAGCCGTGTTCGTAAAGACGGTTGATGGAGCAATGAATCAAACAGTTCTAAATATAACTTTTACAACATTCATCGGTGAGGAAAAGATCTGTTACAAGCTGCCCTTGGACACAGTGACGTTCGGCTCGAAATCAGATTATATTTTTATTTCTCTAGATAGAGGATCACTGCCAAATCTGCAACACCCCAACGAAGAAGAACCCATCATTATTGATTTCAATGGTGGCGATATAAATAGAGAGCAGTCAAGAGATGATGCTATATTCGGATCAACCCTTCCTTTGCGGTTCGGTCAATCTTACTTTGTAAAGCTGGACATTTCCGAGGTATACGAAGCAATGCCGGTGAGCTCGGGTTTACGGCATTGTTCTGAAAGCAAATCGATGGACACATGCCAAGACGAATGCCAACAGAAGAAAATTGAGCGCGTCTGCAAATGCTCACCAGCCATACGGTCAAGTTTTCCCTCGAATTCTAATTTGACTCGGTGCCATTTAATCGACTATAAAAGATGCATCAAATTTTTGGTTAGCAGTCACACGGATCCTTGCGAATTAAATTGCGTTCCATATTGTACACGCTATCGTTTTAAAAGTTCACCGAACGGGGACAAACAATGGATCAATGATAGGTTGGCTAATATAAATCTCACAATGAACTCATTTGAATATCTCAGCATTACAGAAGTATACAAGTATACGATGACTGAATTTATTAGCGAATTTGGTGGCATTCTTGCTTTATGGATTGGACTTGATATTCTTGGGTTCGTAGACCTGTTTTACTGGCTCGTCTGCAAGGGTTGCCAAACTTTTCGACAATTTCTTTAATGGCGCTTAATCGTAATCCACGTGTTAAACCCCAAGTTGACTGTACTGCATGTGATGATTGCAAGCTGTAAGAGGTCACTGTGATTCTGCCTTAGCAGCCATCTGCTTCACTTGACAGTGACTTGGCTGTTGCGGGTCTGTATCCAGTCAACCGAGTTTCACGTTAGACATTATGAGAGCTCACTTGGTGATTGCCCTCACAAATGCTCTATTAATGCGTGATTTTGGAGAAGTACACCATGGAGTTTTAAGTGCGGATAAAATTGCTTTACACAAGTTCTGTCCAGTCCACATACAGTAGAACACAGATAGACGCTGCTGCTCAGAACC
>NIUQ01001170.1:0-34535 GCA_002796945.1 Plectus sambesii | reverse complement strand
TACTCTCGAAAAGAAAAAAACGCCAAACGAAATTGTCAAAAGTGCGATTTTCGAAGCGATATTCCCTGCGAACCAGCGAGATACGTAAAAAACTGATGCTTCCATTCGAATCACCGACCCAAATTACTCCCGAGTCGATGATTTTTAGCGCCTAGAGACTGCTGCTTCTATGCGAACACATGCTGCTACTTGTACTCACGCCTCACTTTTCCTTTCTGGGAAGAAGAGCTCGCGCTGCGCGCGAGCAAAAAGAAGAACTTAAGCATTGTCTCTTTCTCTGTTGCACACACACACATTCCCTTCTCCTTCGAAATGTTTTTGTGAGAAACTCCCCAAGATTCATTCTTAGCGAGAATGTGGGATTGTCATGCGAATCATATTCCGTTCCGACAACAATATAAGTATGGTTCGGATATTACCTCACTCACACAGACGCACATCCGTATTTTGGCAAAATATCTTTGCATTGTCTGCATTTCCGAGAGCAAACTCTAAGAAAGTTCAAATTTCCGTTTTAGCTGATCAAAAATCGCCACGTGATGGAAAATGCAACAATAGAGGCGTACTTATTTGGGAATCGTCTCACAAATCTGCTCCTTACATATGCGCCTTATCCATACATTGAGCAAACCTTTTCAGTCGCTTCCTCGCCATCTGATTATAAGTCAGTTCTGCTAACCTTTCCGGTCACTTCCTTGCTATCGCATCAGAAGAAGATACTGCAAATCTCTTTTGATCGGTACCATCAGGAGCTGAATACCAACCGACAATGTCATGCAGTGACAAGAATGCATACTGGAACAACGCAACGAACCCACCGGATCAATCGGCACTCAATGTCGATCTTCTTTCCGCCCTTCTCGCCTACTCCGTCTGTGGAGCTCTTGCCTCGGTTTCCAACATTATTTGCATTCTCACCTTTACCACGAAAAAGGTTTGCATTTTTAGAACTGTTATTTTTTAAAGGGATTTCTGCTGAACTGAAAGAAAGACTGTGTCATTTCGTATTTTGCGAGCTCGTATTGATCAGGTCTCCGACTAAGCATTTTCTTAGTCACTCAGTTTTTGCAAGAATATATTTTTTAAATTGCTTTAAACAATGCAAATATCGTGTTATTCCACCCGTGCTCTGAACTGTGAAATTAAGTTAATAGTAACCTGTAAAACTGCTCTCACTAAGGGTTTCAAAGATAAATTGCACGTAAAATAACACCAGAAAAACAAATTCAAGTCAAAAACAGTTTAATTAATGCCCGCCGATTAGTCGGTTCATTGCGACCGTCACCAGCGGAACAAATTCAAACTTAAAAAGGATGATTGCACTTTACAGTCACTGATAAACGGATTGAACGTTTCAGGAACTTCGCGAAAAGTACTTATTCTTCGCTGTTCTGGCGTTCGCGAATTTGATCAATACATTCTTTATGTTTCTGGCTGGCATCCTGCGTCGAAATATGATTTACAGCAATCAATTCATGCAGCTGCGCAGCAGTTTTGAATGTCTCCTGCTGCCCGCGCCACATTTGCAACTGCCAGGCGGCCAACTGCCCGCAGTGGTACTTCTTGTCATAGATATTGAACGGCTTGTCGCTGTATACAGGTAGGTGAATACAAGGCATGCTTGTTGAGGTTTCATCGGACGTTAAGTCTACCCTAAGATTTGCTTACAAATAGTTTGTAAGCATGAATGCACCTCAGTTTATGGAAAAGAAAATTTCGGCGGCCGATTTTAGCCAGTGCCGGCTAGCTTGGATAGTAAAAATTGTTGGGCTAACATTTTAAACCCCTTCAGTTCCGTTTGATAAGTTATTAGAAAGTCACGCAAAAAGAAGGATTATGATTTTCCAAGCATTGCAGGCACGCTGCTCGAAACAGACTACTGTGGGCACAATTTAACACTGCGGAAGAAGAAATTTAAAAACTTACGGCAATGCACCCCCGCGCTCCCCTCACCCGAACCCCTGCTGCGTCTTGTACCATGCCCAAGAAAAAAAAATTATTTTGATATGCAGGGATTTCAATGAGATACGCAAATTTTATGAGCCATTGCGT
This sequence comes from Plectus sambesii, assembly GCA_002796945.1. NCBI lineage: Eukaryota > Metazoa > Nematoda > Chromadorea > Plectida > Plectidae > Plectus > Plectus sambesii. The sequence goes on along the minus strand of NIUQ01001170.1, from coordinate 32,483 downwards.
GCACGCTTGCTATAGCAGTATGCTCCTAGGAATTCGGTTTAAAATAGCCGCAATCAGCTTATGATATTTCTGAGAAAAACTATTTTGCTTCAGTCCTGGAGTCCTATTATATCCCTATTGATTTTCTATTCACATACCACCGTTTGACTTTTATAGACCACTCTTTTACAAAGCATATATCAACGATCGTACACGTGTCGTCATTGCTGGCGGCTGCTTTGGCGCTGTATTCATTTCACAGCTGTTTGGTTATCTCAGCTCCTACATGAATCGAGATAACTGCGTCAATGCTTTTTGCTCTCTACCGAGCACAGTTGGACTTTCTTATAGTAATTACAATTCGGCTATTGTCATTCTGTTTCCTATTATCGCTCTAATATTGAATATTTTCACATACACCGGAGCGAAACGGTTAGGCCAACATGCGAATATGAAGAAAGAGTTCAGAATGGTTCTTATTACGATAATAATAACCACTGTTGATGTTCTCTTAATTGCATGTCCGAACTTTGTTCTCTTTGCATCCTACAACAAATTCGTAATCATACCGACGGCGAGCTTAGCGTATTTGTATGTATTTTTTTGCTGCAACTCTGCCATTAATTTGTTTGTGTACATCTTTTTCAAACGCGACTTTCGCAATCATTTGTTGATGTCCATTTCATTTGGTTCGCTGAGACCATACTTGAATGTGACCGATGAGATAACGAGGAATCCACGTTTACACAGCCGTAGAGTAGCTCCGAACAATGGATCGAATACAAATCTGCCGAAACCGACAGTCTCGTCGATGCCAAATATTTTAGCCTGAAACATCGTATTACTGAGTCATGAACGGCTCAGTGAAAAAATACATAGAGCTTCAGAGAATGATATAAGCTAGGGCTGTTACGTCAACGCTTTTGTTAACGATACGCGATCATATAAAAGAAGGCAAGCCGCCGCATCAATCCGTTGCTCACGCTGCTTTAGCGTGTAACTGCAATGCCAGAGATGCCAGAGATGCCATCGAAGAGTGATTACGATGAAAAAAAGCATTTCATCATATTTTTCTTTGGCTTTACTTGAATCGTATTGCTCCCTCGTAATTTATTTACTGCGTTGACTGTATTTCGCGATTTGTTGCATTTTATCCTGTTTTAGACCAAAGCGTTGCACTGATGTTATGGAAAGGCGTGGAGAAAGGTCATTTTATGGTTCACGCTTCGAAAGAAGCTGCAATATTGCTCGATAATTTCATATTTGCGTCAATATACTTTTGTTGATTGATATTGTACTAGGGATATCGTTGCGATAGTGCTTGCTCCGAAATACTGTGACTGTAAATGCAAATTTTGATGTACTGTAGATTTAATTATATCATTTTGTGCTCGTCATTATGTTCCCAAAGAGTGTAATACTAAACTTCAATTATAGAGCCTAAGCAGAAAAAATTTATCAGTTTTGAGTAGTGTGTTCTGGTTAGCAGACATTAGAGCAAACTGAAACGTCAAATGCACAGAAAAGCCAACCAAATAGCAGGGAGATTAGATTGTCTGATTTATAAACTGTGCCCTCACATGTGTCTTCACCTAGTTCTTCGTTAAATTTGTTGTTCAATGATGTGGACCATTTCAAATTAACATTGTAAGTTAAAATACTCGGTTAGATAGAGAGGAAGGAGAGGGCAGGTAGTCATTAAGAGACTTCTTAATCCCTTTAAGTTCAGAAGCAAGGCGCATATTCAATACGTTCGTACTCATGCGATCGCACTATTAATATCACGAATCACTCAACTTGAATTACTTAATGACATAATTTGGTCTTTTCTCAGAAGGCCAAACTATCGATCAGTCTTGCAACTGTTCGAAAGTTTTGGACTGCACTTGAGATAAGAGTTGATGGCGGTACGCAAGTACAAAATGAACGCATTTACCTTTGTTAAAATAGTGCAATACATGGGGGCGTGTTAGATGAGGTTAAAAGTACGTTTCCGATGACACCTTTACAAAGAACGCTTGACTGAAACAATTTGAACTTGAGAAAAATTTCTGCAGGACAGTCAAGCATTTGGGTTCAAGCAAATTACGCACCAGTTAAGATGGCCATAAGCGAGACTAGCAAAATCTAATTTTGTCCAAAACATCATACTTTATCATTAAAAACGCGCTATATATGCAGACAGCTCAAATTTTATAATTCACTTTTCACTTCTCTCATTCTTTTGCCCTGAACTGGATAGAGAAAGAGAGAGAGGTGAAACAAGCACGACATAAAAACGGTGGGTTTTTGCTCTGTTTTTTCGCCCCTATTCACTTATGCTGTTTTCTGCAGCCCCAGCCTCCAATTTCGATATTGCCAGTTGCGGACGATTCTTTGAACTGTCTCGGAAGCTAACAACAGAAGAAAAATTTGAGCTTTGTCTTTCTTTCTCTCTCTTACATTTACATATGTTCGCTTTTCCTTCGCAATTTCTTCCTGAGAAAGTCCCTAAGATTCACTATTAGCTCGATTGTGAAGTTATCACAAAAATCATATTGCGTTCCGACAACAATAAAAACCTGATTAGGATATTAGCTCACACGCACTTTTATATCTTGACAATACATCTTCGCATCGCCAGTCTTCCCGAATACGAAGTCAGTGAAAGTTCAAATTTCCGCTTTGGCTGATCATAAATCGCCAGGTAATGACAAAATTCAACAATAGAAGCTTACTAACTTGGGAAACATCTCACAGAGCCATTCATTATTTTTCTATATCAAACAGCCATTATGCAAATCTTTTCATTCGCTTCCTTGCTATCGCATCATAAGACAGCACTGCAAACCTTCTCTCGGCATCGTAAGGAACTAAATACCAATCGACAATGTCATGCAGTGACAAGAATGCGTACTGGAACAACGAAACGTACCCACCGGATCAATCGGCACTCAATGTCGATCTCCTTTCCGCCTTTCTTACCTACTCCGTCTGTGGGGCCGTTGCCTCAGTTTTCAACATTATTTGCATTCTCACCTTTATCACCAAAAAGGTAAAGATTTTTAAAAACTATTTATGCTTTTTAACGATTTTTAATGAACTGAAAGAAATATTTCGTTTTGCGAGCTTATATTGGTCAGGTCTTCAGCCAAGTTATTTACTTAGTGACTTAGTTTTTGGCATAAATATGATTATTAATAGGCTTAAATAGCTTGACACAATGAAAAAAATCGATGATTCTATCCTTATTTCAAGCTGAGTAAATAAGTTTGCAGTAATTAGTAAAACTGCTCTCAGTAAAGTTTCTAAAAGCAAACTGATATTAGCTGATTATAAAAAGTTAGCCAACTAAAAAACATTTAAGTAATGCCGACCGCTTAGAGTAAAAGCACTGTGACTGCCCTTCAAAGGAAAAAGTCTTTGCTTAAAAATGGTTATTGCACTCTTCAGTAGCTCATAATTGTATAAAACGTTTCAGGAACTTCGCGAAAAGTACTTATTCTTCGCCGTCCTAGCGTTTGCGAATTTGATCAATACATTCTTCATGTTTCTGACTGGCACTCTTCGTCGAAAAATGATATACAGCAATCAGTTCATGCAGTTGCAGAGCAGTTTCGAATGTCTCTTGCAGCCCGGGCCACACCTGCAACTGCTCGGTGGCCAACTGCCCGCAGTGGTACTTCTTGTCATCGATATCGAAAGACTAGTCGCCGTATACAGGTACATAATTATAAGTCATGACCGGTGGGAATTTATTGGACGTAAATGTCTCGCCAAAGATTCGATTATAAGTAGTCCACAAGCTTTAATGCATTGCAGTTTATCAAATAAAATATTTTGACGGCCGTTTTTACCAAAATTCGACCATCATGGATGATGAATAAATATTCTTAGAGCCTATTAATTATACCGCTGCAGTTTCATTTGATGACGAATTAGAAAGTCATACAAAAGAAATTTATTATATGTTCAGCATTGAGTGCGCTGCTAGGACCGGCTTGCTGTGAGGCAAATTTCAAAACTGGGGAAAAAGAAATCCAAAACCGAGGGCAATGTGCCTCGCGCTCCCCTAAGCTGTATCTCTACCGCTTCGTGTACCGTGTCTCAGGAAAAAAATACTTTGATACGCCAAGAGTTTAGAAAGATATGCAAATTCTATGAGCCATTGGGAGTATGCTTGCTTTAACACTATGGACAAGGGAATTTGGTGTAAAATAGGTTCAATCAGTTAATATTTTTTCCGAGAAACAGTTTTTGCTTTAGTCCTCGAGTCCTGTTATGTTCCTATTAATTTTCTGGTCACATAACTGTGTGACTTTTTCAGACCGCTCTTTTACAAAGCATATCTGAACGACCGTACACGAGTCGTCATAGTTGGCGGTTGCTTCGGCGCTGTATTCATTTCACAGCTGCTTGGTTATCTCAGCTCCTACATGAATCGAGATAATTGTGTCAATGCTTTTTGCGCTGTAACTAGTACATATGGTCTTCTCTATAGTAATTACAATTCGGCTATTGTCATTCTGTTTCCTATTATCGCGCTAATTTTGAACATTTTCACATACTTCGGGGCAAAACGATTAGGCCAACATGCGAATATGAAGAAAGAGTTCAGATTAATTCTTATCACATTAATAATAACTAGTGTTGATGTTCTCTTAATTGCATGTCCAAACTTTGTTCTCTTTGCGTCAAGTAACAAAGTCGTGACCTTTACTCCGGTCAGCTTAGCGTATTTGTATGTATTTTTTTGCTGCAACTCTGCCATTAATTTGTTTGTGTACATCTTTTTCAAACGCGACTTTCGCAATCATTTGTTGATGTCAATTTCAATTGGTTCGCTGAGACCATACTTGAATGTGACCGATGAGATAACGAGAAATCCACGTTTACACAGCCGTCGGGTGGCGCCGAGCAATGTATTGAATGCGAATCTGCCGAAACCGACAGTCTCGTCAATGCCGAATATTATGGCTTAAACCATTGACTTGTTAAGGGATAAACATTCCAATGGAAAAAGTACATAACGCTTTGGAGAAGAATATGAACAAGTGCTTTTAGGTTAACGTTTAGTTAGCGTTGAGCGATAATATGAAAGTAGGCAAGCCGCCGAAACAACCCGTGGTTTGCGCAGTAATAACATGTGCTGTTATGCACTGGATACCATCAAGGGGCAATTAGGATGGAAAATAAATGCTATTTGTAATTTTTTTATTTCACTTCACTCCGATGTCCTTACATTGTTCGTATAAACATAATGATGATGTGATGACGGCTTCAGTTTTATTTGATGTTTGAGGATTGAATTCCTTTGCGTTGTCATATAATTAGATGCTTAAATCTTGGTTCGCAACTAACTGAAATATTAATGCAGCGTGTAACTATTTAATTGCGATTTTCGGATTGAACGCTATGTGCACATATCGATACTATATACAGTGTATCTGTGTGAACTATAGCAATTTCACTCTAAATGGGACACTTTCCGTATAGAACAGAATATTTTCCATATTGATTTGACTAGAAAAATGTTCAATTTGATTTGAAAACTATCCTCTTATGTAAAGTGAAAATGGTACAGACTGAATTATTAACCTAACTCTGAAAGAGTACATGCTGATTCGCTTAATGCGCTCATGTTGAATTGCACTTTGCATTTACTTGAGTTCATTTGTTCATGGCTGAGAAGCATAATTGCAATCCAGGAATAAATTGACTTTCATTTATACTCAGACTAACTAATCTTATTGCATACAATAAACAGGATGTCATATGATGCGACCATAGATTTATTACCATGGATACATTCTAAAGCATAAATGAAGTACCATACATTTAGAGCTAGAATTTTTAATTCTTGTTGAAACAATTGTGTTCTGGCCCTTTGCGGAAAGGCTAAAATGGATTTTATCCGTATGCCATGCGATGGAATAAAATATTACAGATTACATATTGGTTATATAAAAATCCAAAAAACGATTAAAATGGATAACTCTTGCGCCAAGAGCTTCCATGCTGGATTGAGTTTTTCTCGTTTCTCTCATTTCTATGCAAATTGCTTTATGATGCCATCCATCAAAAAGTGAATTATTATTCTATTTTTTCCATCCATAGCTTTTGTAGCCATAGTACGCGTAATCTTTTTTATCGCTACCATAGTTGTAGCCATTATTGTATGCTTTGGCAATCCTGTTCCTTCTGGTTTCTCCAAGAATACGGTAAAGGCGATCTGCTGCCATAAGTCCACCAACACCAATGTAGCCCTGAACTTCAGGCAACACGATCAGAAACAGCATGAAGCAGAGCACAAGAGCTGGAGCAGTCTTCATCTCACACGTAGTGATGAAAAAAAAACAATTACAGCTTCTGAAAACGGCTTTATGTTGCACAAAAATGACAGAAATATGAAGACAGCTACAAGTATCTTCAGTTTTCTTTCATGGAAGTAGACGAGATATGAAGTTTAGATTTCCTAAAACTCGGCAAATTTAGCCTGAAAGTGTGTTTACGACGGTGTAGAATACGACTTTCTCATTTGCAGCCGTCGTAAAAAGCTCTCAGTGAACAAAAGAATGAGGAAAACAATTCATAGGTCTTAGTCAATGAATAGCCCAAAGATATTTCTGATATATATTTTGATAGTTAGAATAATCTCTAACAAGTTGGTTCGCGCTATGATCGGAAAAATTAATTGCGACTCACACTCGGCGCTCAAAGTCATAGTTCATAATTCTCTCATAAACTTCCGACTTAATTACCTCGCACGCACCTACCAAAATGTTTCTAAAAGACTGCCGTTCTAATCATACTAAAATTCCTATTCCGCCCTAACCTCTTCACGTCGAACTTCGAAGACAAACTGTGCAGTTTCCTAGGAGGTGCGCCTCTTCCCCCCTACGCAATCTCTATTAACTTCGTTCCACCCATACGACAGCAGCGAATGACACACGTCAACAATGACAAGAAATATAATTGAGTGCACCTTGAGCAAACCTGTCTAATACACTTGCGTGCTACATCCTACGACTTGCTGATTGCTTGAGACCACTACATTAATAACAAAAAACCAGTATTCCTTATGAACGCTTCATTTTGGCAAACTGGAGTACTTCTCATTCGATTATCATCAGTTCAGAAATTATACAAAGCAAAAAAGGCTAATAGCCGAATAGGTCTTTGGTCGCGAAGGAGTGTAAAACTTTATATAGCATGCTTCGGCACAGATCAGGAATTAAAACGAAATCATATTTTGTACAACCGAACATACGTAGATTGATCTCATTCAAATAATTTACTTATATAATATTGACTCAGCTGAAATTATTTTCTCATGGATTTCTAAAATTCTCGACCAAAATTTTCTTAACGTAGAATTTTTCCTTCTTTGCTTTTTGACCTCAAGGCTGTTGCTCTGGCCGAACGTTATGTATTCGTTTTTATGCATAGAACTCATAAAAACTTCTTTGCGCTCAAATGAGCCCTACGATAGCAATTGATAAGTGTTCTGGGTTGTAGTTTATTCGAATGGTCCCTCCTCGATTTTTAGGTTGCGACAGCACATTTATCTATTGGTTCACTGATAATATTTCGAAATAATGCTGTTTGAGTAGCTGCTCCAAGAGCACATCTGCAGTTTGATGTCTGAATAATATCGGACAAAAATGAAATAAAAGCTAGTGCAAAAAGCTGCAGATGAACAACTAAACAGTAAAAGCCGACGATAGTGACCATAAAGAGTTTTGTGCATTTCTGCACTAATGAATGTTTTATTTCTTTCAACATGAATTCGGCTTCTTTTTCATAGAGCATCCGATAAAGCGTAATAAGTGTCGCAGTTTTGGCTTAATCAAATTATACATTATAGTTTACAATGAATGAATTTGCAGCAAATGATAATTTGACGCAATTGGAAGAACACAGTAAATAATTCATAATGCAAATAATTGTGCGCTCAACTTCTGACCAACTTTTTTTGCCAGTACAGCAGCAGAGAAAAGCAGTTGCAATAGATTATATCGAATAATTTCATTTACAAAGTATCAAAATTAAATTGGAAATGGAATCATTGATAGCGGGCTTAATTTTTTTCAGTCAATACAGCTGAATGTGGTATATTTTGGAGAACAAATTAATGTTTTACTTACGGTTTTAAACAATCTGAACAGTTTACGATTTGTGCGCTGTCATAACATATTTCGCTCACTTGGAGCTCGATTTAACGGAAACAAATTGAAATTCTGATTTGACGTCAACGAACACAAATATTTGGGCAATGATGATGTTTGACCATGGTCCTAGTTATAGCGCCAAACACCACAACATGGATTAAGGCTTATGCAAAAATTCCTTGCATCACTGATTCATTCAGTTACGAATATTTTACAAACACTGACGCAGCAGTCAAGGATTAATGACACATTTAATCGAAAATAATGTCACGTCACACTTTATTTAAATGTTAATCAGCGATACCATTGTTTTGTGCTATCAAACCCTTCTTGATGCGATAACTTGAGCTGTAGCATGACTTAGTATCATCGCATTATTATATTCTTGAACGTTTTGTAGAAAAATTATCAGAAGCTAACGATATCAAATCAATATAGACGACGATGAAAAGTAAGTGTTATGATGCGACATCGTTGTTCAGTTAACGATAACCTTAATCTTCACTGGACGTCAATATTATTTGGTTGTTGATTTTTCAGGACAACATGTGCAATGTTTACGACGCTCGAGCCGAGAACTCAATATAACCGGACGATAGCCGAATTGCGCGTCGTGATCTACTGTCTGGCTATCAAACGCTAGTTTCGAACCCCACGCTTCGAAACCGTTTTAAATTGTTATTAGCAGCGATTAAATTATACTCTGCTTCCGCCGTCCTATAGAATGAAACGACCAATCTTATGACATGTTTTATTATGCCTAATTCTGGCGCTAATGTTACTACAGAATTAAACAATTTTCCTTACTATAAAAGAGGAAAAATTTGATTACGTAGCACGTCTTCTCTTAATATCATACATTATGTTTCTCCACAAAGTAGTAGCGGAGCTCGTTCAGAGAGTAGACTCAACACCGAAAACATTTCCAACTGAAATGGTCTTCCAGAATGTTATAGCCTTCAGAAGAGCGGCCACAATTAAGTTCTGCTATTTATCAACATGAGAGAGCATATGGTAAAAGTTGACGCATCGAATGCTCTCTGTACTACAGTCAGTATCAATATCAAATGAATATTAGTGGTTTATCTGAGTAGGAAGAATTAACTGATGTCTTCCTGTTCTTATTTCCTTTGTAAACATTCTGTACTGAGCTTTATGTTCAAATTGATTCTCTGTTAACTGATCGAGCAGCCAGCGCAAATGTTTATGATAAATTCCAATGCCACTTCACAGACGCGATGAAACTAGATTAAAGAGTGATTCAGGTCATGTTTATTGTTGTTTGTGTCTGGCCAGTCAGTGTTAAATATCGCCTGAAGCGTGCGATCGGGCGAGTCCTCAGTCGGGGTTCCATGCTCATCCGCCTGTTTCTTAATCCACTGTCGCTATATTTCTGTTTTGTCGGTATATTTATGCCGGTCTGTTGCTTTAACAACTCCGCAAGCGCACAAAGTTCACGTGACTGTCTGTCGCGTCGATGACGTTCATCGGAAAACAGATCAAGACCATGCCCGCCGGATATAGTCTCTAAAGAAATATATTTATTGGTCATTGTTAGGTGAGCACCGAACGAAGTTTGTGTATCCCTCAAAATAAATAAAGAAGCGCAGCTGTTTTGAGTGCTCGAGCAGTCCTTGAAATCATCGCGTAAAGTCTGGTTTTGTTCAGATTTTTTCTCGTTACAAGAAGCCATATCTCTAGTGGTTAGTTAAGCACTTTCGGCAGTTAATGAGTGCTTAACATGTTGCATTAATTTCAACAGAGCTATTCGTATTGCTTTTGTTTTCGAGCGTTTAGAAAATATGTAGAGCGCGACATTCTCTCAATTCGTTTGGGTCGTTCTTCGACTTTTCATCTGCTTTATACTAATTTGTTACATAAAGAAAAAAAGAACTTCTTCACGATATTGAAAATAGGATTAATTTTTTCAGTTTAGTTCTGGATTTAAGGAGAGAACATATCGATAAGAAATTGTGATACTGTTATTCGAACTAGGGTTTTTCTCTTGGTAGCCTTTACCGCCTTTCTTTAAACCGCGATACGGCTTTTCGCAACATACGCAGCCTTAATATTGAGCGTTATATATATTATTCCTACCTGTTTACAGAAGCTGTTTAAGAATATTTGGTGGTCGCTAACTAAAATAAACCTATCATGACGATTACCTATACTCTGGACGTGTCTAAATCGCGTTTCTCAAGTTTCGGCAAGCTTCTACTTCGATGGCGAGGAAGTCTATGGAAGTCTGTCTACAGAGAGCTTTTCTTCTGGCTCGCTATGTACAGCATGCTGAGTTGCAGTTATCGTCTGTTGCTCAACGACGAACAGAAGATGTATGTTGGTTTAACGGATGTCACCGACGCTGCAAAACTTAACGCTTTACTGTAGAACAGCAGGACTTGTCACTCTTTATTTTATGTTGCTCTTCACGAGAACCCGCACGTGCGCTGCTAATTAATTTAAATTTAGACCCTACTTGTATGTCACGAGATTTCTATGGCCCACTTCATAAAATCACTAAATGTTGAGAATCGGACAGATGAGTCTCAATATTACTTATAGATGATTTCCGATATATCAAAGAGTTACGACTGTGAAATAGTAAGGCTCGATTCTCAATGGTTTTATTTAACCAGGCTCCTGTCCAATTAAGGGTATGTGATGGTTGAGCTTTGTGAGTTAACTATCAGTAGATGGCATTAAGTGTGCAACTGCAAGATAACTGTTTTTAATTAATGAGCTTGCAGAGTGTTCGAAAATATCTCGGAATTCTGCTACAAGTATACCGATTTCATTCCATTGACGTTCATACTTGGTTTCTTCGTCAGTCTGGTAGTCAACCGCTGGTGGGATATGTTCAACAATATTGGCTGGATTGATAAGTGAGATTTTCAACAATTTCACTATCATTATCTAATAAAAATAATTACTCCTTTAGTAAACAGTTATGTATCAAACATAAAGTATATAATAAACATACTGAATAGTAATGCATTAATAAAAATACTTAAACTATTTCTCTCTAATAAGGAAGCTGGTTTGAGAGTACTTGTTTCTCTACTTTTTCATCAATTCTATTTAATCTAAGAGATCAAAGTTAATCTTTGCACGCAGTTTAAGTTTAAACGCTTGCAAATAGTCATTTCAATAAAAAAGCGTAAAAATAAAAAAGTGCATCAGAATACGCTGCAGGGCAACTGAAGAAATACGTCTACTATATTATGCGCTGTTCTGGGTTACGATGGCACCTTCCTAGAATTCTGTTTTAGGAAAATTTTTGTCTAAATTTGTCGTTTCGCAGCTTTGCAAGTTTACTAAAATTCGTTATCTGCTATACTTCATCAAATCTTTTGCATACTATTAACTTTGCAGCATAGCGTTGTATATCGCGGCGTATATCGAAGGAGTTGAAGATGATGTTCGGATGACTCGTCGAAACATCATTCGATATCTGGTTCTGGTGCAGGCGATGGTCTTTCGAGACATCAGCCCTCCAATCCGCCTACGATTTCCAACAATGAACTCAATGCAAGAAGCAGGTATTGGTTTATAAAAAATTTTTGAAAACGTTTCTTCGGATTTATGATTTTATATCCATAACCAGCATTGTAAACTGCTTACAATAATGAAATATTGTTGACCGCCTCCCTTCCCTTGATTCACGCCAAAGACGAGCCTGTTCCTATAATATTCCGTAGTCCTCGGTAGTATAGTGGTGAGTATCCGCGCCTGTCACGTGCGAGACCCGGGTTCGATTCCCGGCCGGGGAGGAAAGCTTTTTAGCTATGTGTTGTAAAAACTGAACAATTTGTGAAACAGAACCAAAAGTTTTGCAAAATTTGTTCTTCATTATTGAAACTAATTAAACTATAAAAAGCGTCAAAAGTTAATCCTCCCCGGCCGGGAATCGAACCCGGGTCTCGCACGTGACAGGCGCGGATACTCACCACTATACTACCGAGGACTGGTGATATCCGAGAGAGCCTGCAAGATTTTGTTGATGCGATGAGGACGTTGGATAAGAAATAAGATTACTTTGATTTATTCGATCATTTCAGTACTGCGCAAAGATATTACTTTAAAATAACTTATTTCAGGATTTCTGAGTCAGACTGATATTGCTGCTCTCGACTCAGTTGAGTCACCTCACGCCAAGTACTGGCTGCCCATCCATTGGGCAATGATGTTGATCAGTAAAGCGCGAGAAGGCGGTCACATGAAAAACGACGGCATGGTCATGGATTTATACAATGTTCGTTGTTCTGCGTATTATTTAAGCTCAAGAGATCCCTCTAATTAAGCAAGTGGTGAACTGACAGCTGAAAAATAACGTGTTCGAATTATGATTATAGTAAAGAGCACGCGCATCATGCAAAATTTAAGAAAATATCTATAATTCAAATTCTTTTAAGCACACATTTTCGTCGATAAATCATATGCGACTACTTCATGCATTCCTAAGCAAAAATATTTACCGCTAAGCTTTACATAACCTCAAAAAGCGTAACTGTCTACTGCATATTGAAAAGTTTGTGCCCAACTTTTTAGGGTGTAACTGAATAAAAGATAAGTGCTTATCCGGGTTCTGGGTCCAGCTCTAGACCTTTTTCTTTTCATCATGTCCTCAACCTATTTTAACCGTATTTAGAGGCTGCGTGAGTACCGTATAGGGCTCAACGCTCTCTGCTGCTACGACTGGGTGCCCGTCCCGCTCGTCTATACGCAAGTCGTATTCCTCACCGTCAGGTTCTACTTTCTGCTCGCACTGATGGGAAGACAGTATATAACGACAGATTGCAACTTGAACGTCAAAAGCCCGGTAATTTGCTTACACACGAACTTGTACTATGAATCAAAAAGCTTTAACAGAACCGAAATAAAATTACGCTAGATACGCCAGCCTGAATAGCTGAGACATCCATTGCAAAGCTGCTCATAACTCTGTACCATTATGAGATGTTGCGCTAATCGCTTAGTGAGTTAAAGCTAGTCGAGATTTGAATTTGCGATTTGCGGTTGATGTTTAATATGTAATTATCTGCTCATGTAAAGCTGTAATGATATTCTGCCGTATTAGTTGCAAATAATCCATTAAAAAAGAGTAAGGGACATTCCATGAGATAGCCATTAATTACTGTAGTGATGATTGCCCGATCTCACTGACGATCTTTTGCCATAATGCACCATCTTTGACGCACGAACGCTTTTCGTTAACCCGAGCATATATCAAACCTGATACACTGAGTGCTGAGTGATGTGAACCGGCTGGTACATGTTAACGTTTACAAAAAGGATACAGCGCGACCTGTGCATGCCCGGCATAGCGAACGAAATGATAAACTTCGCGAGGATAGCAATCTTTGCGATATATCACTGATTCGGGCGGATTTAGCGATGATTTGCGAACATTAGCAAAAAATCGGCTGCCGGGGACACGCATGATACATGAAAGCGTGTTTCCTACATATCAAAACTTTTTCAGATTGATCTTTACTTTCCTGTTGTCACGGTGATTCAGTTTCTCTTTTATATGGGTTGGATGAAAGTAGCGGAAGCCCTGCTTAATCCGTTCGGAAGTGACGAAGATGACTTCGAAGTTAACTATCTACTGGATCGCAACCTTCAGGTAATTCTTAAATTAAAGTATACATAACTGAGCTCAACAGGTCTACTGAATTAAAAAATTTTGCCACTCGGCTGAATTGGATAACAAAATATTTACCTTTTAGGTCGGAATGACAATAGTCGATGGTGCCATAGGCAGTCTACCTGATCAAGAAAAAGACCAGTTCTGGCATGATAAGCATCCAACGCCACTCTACTCAGAGAAAATGGCAGATGTACAAGTGAATCCAGCTGTCGGATCGGCTGCAGATATTCCGTATGTTGGCCCAAATGTTCAAGTTTTTATCATTAATAAATACCTTGAATAAAACTAATTTAATATAGCTAACTTTTTATCATTGAAAATACCTTTAAAATAATTACTTGATTAGGGAATCGAATCGAGCAAGTAGGCCTGACAATTTCCTGTTGGCAACTTGGAAACTAAATTTGTTATTTGTGCTTATGTCGAAACGAGTTCACAATGCTCGACGAAAACGGAGATAGCACGCTATTTATGTTACTTACAATTTTAATCTTTAAATCGTTTTATGTGCTTACTGATCGATTTGAGCGCAAAATTCCAGAATTTACAATAGCACTGCCAGTAGTCATGTGCTGAAGCGCTCTCTTTCAGGGTACCCGAAAATGATATAGTAATGGTGCAACGAACAGATGTACCGAGCAGTCGAAAGTCTTCGAAGCAGCAACTCAGCGTCGGTGGTTTGCTGAAAAACATAAAGAATTTCGGCAGAAGACGGTCACCGATTCGAGAGAGACTTACAAATTTGACTATGACGGATACTGAGAAAGGATCGGAGTTTCCGACGGCAGATAAGGACCTCACCCGTGTAAAGACGCTTCCTTCAAATTTGGGCGAACTCGTTCAAGGTACGATTTCAACAGGTATACGAGCGTTTGTAGGTTTGAGGGGATGGTTTGATCAGCCGGCCTGGGCGTATGTGCCTCGTGTGTTGAGGCCACCTCACTTGAGCGCGTCGCTATTTCTCGTTTTACAGTCGGAATTTTTCGTTGCGACTGCTTCTTTATCAGTTGTTTTGTTGAAATCGTCAATTAAACGATTAAACTATTCTTAGGATAAATTCACTAACAAAAATCTTGCTAAGAAGTTATTTTGCTTACCTAACGAACCACTCTGCCAATACTTTGCGCACTAAGTGATGGGATAGCCTAAAATCTGCTAATTTACAAATTCGCTACCAGAGCAATACGTAACGTAAGCAAGCAATATGACCATGAAATCTGCTTGATTAGTGCCAGTTGAGAAATCTTTTGATGTAAGTATTTAAGGACCAGTCAAAAGAGATAACTTGAATAAATATTTTAACTAATACTTCTGGTCGGCGATGTGAATTTTACACGTAGAGATTCTTGTTGAAGAGTAGAGGCAGAGAAGTATACAGTATATTTTTTTCTTTTGTTTATCATTTTTTAGATAATTCGGATAAATCGGATCCTCGTTCAACTTTAACAGCGCCGGCTAAATTGCAAACAATGCCACATCCAAAAACAAAGAAAGAGCAAAATGAAGAAATTACTCAGAACCTGGGTACTGTATTTGAGCAATGTGAAATCGGATCGGGAATGCCAGATCAAAGTGGAATATGAAATAGCCACATTAGCGAGTATGAAGTCTCAATCGTACATCCATCTCAGAGTAGCTTGAAAAAATGAACTTTGCTTTATAACAAGTTTCAAAATGCTGAAACTAAAGGACGCGGTCCAATGTAGCCACCGCTTTGTTCACTGAATTCTTTTCAGACTTTGCTTTATTAGTGATCTTACCGGTAACTTTTCTTTTTTCATATTGATGATATTTACGGTGTTCTCTCATTATTCGACTGCATATTTGGGCTATTTTTTCAGGTTGCAGTTATTACCCATATAAAAGCTACAATCTAATAGAACTTGTTCATAATTATTTCAAGAAAACAGTATGAAATATTTATTCGAGGGGTTCAGTTAGGACAAATAGGATTTCAATCTCATATATGTGTACGATATCGTTATGAATCTACTGTTAACTATATCATTTGAATGTGAATAAAGAAAACTGTCAGTTACATAACGAAGAGTAAGCATTCATATCCTAAGTTACTGATTAATTTATTTTTCATCATTCAACGTGAAGGTATACAGCACGCTGATCAAACAAGGTGATAAGCGATCATCATTGTTTTATGAAATATTTCGGCAGTAATATCATGTTTACTATATAATGTGAACCTTTTTCTTCGAGTATTGCAGTTAAAATCAAAATTTCACTGTGGAACTAGTCAGAAATTTGACTACTATATCTCCTTTAAATTCATGCCTTGTCAGTATCTGCCTTTTCTGACAAAATACGTTAAAGCTGATCAAAATCTCGCAGGTCTTGTCACTTACTCATTCCTCGGTAGTATAGTGGTGAGTATCCGCGCCTGTCACGTGCGAGACCCGGGTTCGATTCCCGGCCGGGGAGGAAAGCTTTTTGGCTGTGGGTTGTAAAAAATGAACAATTTGTGAAATAGAACCAAAAGTTTTGCAAAATTTTTTCTCATTATTGAAGCAAATCAAATAATAAAAAGCGACAAAAATTGTTCCTACCCGGCCGGGAATCGAACCCGGGTCTCGCACGTGACAGGCGCGGATACTCACCACTATACTACCGAGGATCATGTAGAACGTTGAGGGTTTGTTAATTTTTGATAGAACTTTGAAGTAAACTGGAAAAAATCGGATTTACCTCGAATTTTTTGAGTATTTTAATACCAACTCAAGAGAAGATTGTTATATAATATAAATTGCCCTAAAATCACACTAATTTTGTTTCTATACCGATCAGCTATCGATCGATATAAATATTGGTTGATAGCGTAGTTGTTCAAAACACAGCACAGATATTCACAGATATCGTAAGGTTCATTCGCATTTTCATTTGGTAATGCAATGAAATAATATAGCAGTCACTAGTGAATTTCTTCAGAAGGCTCTTATGGTTTACGTGTAGTTTGCGTTTATTTATTATCACTTGACGTGTATTGACGTCTTGACGTGGGAGTTGGAATACGATTAGAAGGAAGCTGATAATTTTCTGTTTAAAGCGTGCCTACTGTTCACTGTTACACAAGTGTGGCATAGAGTTAACGTACCGTTACTGTGACATCATACAGTCCCCATCTTACAACTACAAGGTTAGCTAGTTTGTGATAGTGGCGTGCAACGCGTAGCGCTTCTTGCTGACCATGAAGTCGGGTGTGTCTTATCGGAATGGGCAAAGAGAACAGGAACTTCTTATTACTGATAAAATAGAGAATGCAGGCATCCTAGTTTGTGCCCTATTGGATAATGTGTCCGTGTCTGATTAAATGATTAACTGTTTTAGAAAAACAAACATCTTCACTCTAAACATGTCTTTTACAAATTTGTGCATTATTCTACTCGGCTTTGTCTCGTACGCAGTCGCTTTGAACTGTAACATTGGCGTCGACTGCTCATATGCACTTTCTTCTTGCGATGCGGACTGGTGCATTGCGTTCACGCCCCATGGCAGCGTTCATACTGGTAAATCCTTCATTTCTTTATCAAACAGAAGAGCACTGAGTTCTGGTCTGATAATTAAAAATATCTCAGCGAGATCTCAGCGAGAATCTCCCCTAACGGAGTTATCCATTCATGCTTCTTAGCCTGTTTTCTTGACACACGACATCGATTTCGCAATGATATATGCGCCATCGAATTGGATGCAGCATTATTTATTTGGACTCTATTTTGATGTCAAAGAAAGTTTGTAATCAATGTAGAAATTGTGAAGGAATTTCGAATACAGTAAAACCCGGATATAAGAGACACGGATATAAGAGCAACTCGGATATAAGAGCAATTTTTCGATTTCCCGTGCACCTGTACTATGCTACAACATAGGAGCCGACCACGGATATAAGAGACACGGATATAAGAGCAACTCGGATATAAGAGCAATTTTTTGGGCGGATTTTGTGGCCGAGACCCGGATATAAGAGCAAGCACCCCTTAAAATGACAAAAACTGCTAGCTCAAGCGGTAGAGCCAGTGCTATAGTAAGCAAAAGGTCGCGGGTTCGATTCCCATGATATTTGAGCACACTCTTGAAGATTCACTGGGGAGGTGGGAATCGAACTCTCGATCTTTGGCCACTATTGCATTGACTTTACAACTTGAGCTCGCTTACTCTTAACGCAATAGCTTAAATGGAGTTCTCAAATGTGCTTGCTCTTATGTACGAGTTTTGACAGGAAAAGGCGCCAAAAAAACAAAACTGGGATTATCTAAGATGTAGGTCCCTGCACTCCCTCATAACTGAACTGTACGTAACTCTCACTATGACCAGTTTCACCGTACACTCGTTTAACCTCAGATTAGTGATTAATTTTCGTGATTTGGTGCGCTTAAATTGTTCTAAAAAGGTGATATTGTTCAGTGAACAGTATGATCTAACCTTTAGTGCAATATCTGACGTGTTTCTGACATTAAATGTATTAAGAAATGGTCGACCCCGCATATAAGAGCACCCCGGATATAAGAGCAATTTTTCGATTTCCCGACAATGCTCTTATATCCGGGTTTTACTGTATTATCGAAGTGCGAAATTCAAATGAAACTCTCTCCGCAATATGCGACTAAATATGATTGCAGGCCTGAACTGCGATATTATGAAACCGAACTCGATCTGCGAACAGAATAAAATTCCCAACGGACATTGTGGATACGTCGGGTTCATTCAGTATTGCTGCTGCAACGAAGACGGCTGTAATAATGATCCGAAATGTCCCACATCGACACCGTGGTCCAAACAGAATGAATAATCTCTTGTTGCATGACCTACTATAGCTTCTTTATCTTTGATGTGATACTTCCCAATGATGTACTTCTTTCTACGATTGCAATCAGTTAAAGGCAATATTCAATATCTTTCCCGTATATTGCGCATTGCATATTTTTATTCACATACTACTTTCGAAGGAAGTCAAATCTGCTTCCTGATGAAACATTTATATAGTTTCAAACTCTGCAATCATCGTAGACCAAGAAGATTTTCGTCTAGCCTCGAAGTCGCATAGCAATACATTTACGAACGATACAGCAGTCACATATAGTGCACAAACATAAAAATATAGTACTTTGCGCAGTAAACCAAGAAAAACGATAATTTCCTCTAAGACTAATTAAACACTGAAATATTCCACTAATATTTGATCTCTTCATTGATAATTTTCATGAAATTCCGAACAGCACGTTTGGCTACCAAAAATTATAAGCTACTTCGTGCACCCAGAAGACGGGACACTTTCTAAAGAGAGCTTGATGTTTCAATTTCTATCAATACGAAAGGCATGAGGATAAAGCGACGATAGGTCTTAATCGCTCGGAGACCACAGAGAGAGAGTAAAAACGGTTGTGATACAGCGGCCTAGAGACAAAATCATGGATCAATCTTTAAATACGGTTTTAGAGTACCAAATGATATTAACATCAATAAGTGATTGCGAAAATCGCGTTTAAGTAAAATGTACACGAGCAAATTAATGGCTGAGTTGCAGCAAAAGAATAAGTAACAATACGACACGACATTAGGCTCAAGAAAAATAAAACTGTTGTACGAGCCGAAGACAACCAAATTAGGAAACGCAATGAGCGTAACATCTAAAAAGGTTATTATTAGCGCAAACAAAACCTGTTTTATTTCTTTCTTTCTGCTCGCCTGCTCGTGTAATCGTTTAGCGCCAAAGTACGTAAAAATATTTAAAATGAGCGCTACAATGGGCAGCAGAACGACTATTGCAGTGTTGTAATTACTGTAATTGAGACCGTAAGCGAACATTACTGAACAGAATCCATGAACGCAAGTGTCTCGATTCATGTAAGAGCTGAGATAACCAAATAGTTGAGATATCGCGACAACCACGAAACATCCAATGATAGCGCTTAGGCGAGAGCGATTGCCAATCTTAGCCCTGTAGAATAGCGGTCTGCAACGCTATTACTCGTAAAGCGATGCGAATACTCTGAACTTAATATAAAGGATATCATTTGTTACATTATTTTCCTCTGTATATTCAAATATTCTCGCATTACGATGAAAATCGAGCTAAACTCGAAATAATTGACACAAAAAGAACAAAAACTATCTAAAGCAATATTGTAGGCGTGCGCCTACTGATTTGTGTCCGCGCGCTTTTATTTATCTAAAGGACGTTTCAGCACGATGTATTTGGTGGAATGGTTTTGTATCGTTGCTTCCGATGATTGCGAGTTAAGGTGAGTGTGTGCCCGGTGGAAGGGTGGAGCACGGTCGGGCGCCCTGTTTTGGGGCTCGCGCGCTCTACCGTCTTGCTGTAGACCGCCGTGAGGCCCGCTCGGTAAAGTAAAATGTAGTTTAGACCGCGTGAGCTACTACAAATTACTACAATATGGCATGAACGTTAAAACGCGCTTAAAGATCAAATGATTACTACCAGTTAGAAATAAAACATATTTCAATCCTTATCTCCTAATCCAATGACAAATAACTTTTGCCAATTACTCACCTATAAACAGCGATGTATCTTTCGACGTCGATGACCAGTAGAATTACAGCAGGAAGCTGTCCACCTAGCAGTTGCAAGTGAGGTCCCGGTTGCAGTAGGCATTCGAAGGTGCTTCGCATTTGATTATACTGATTGGTGAATATCATCTGCCGACGCACAGTCCCTGCCAGGAACAAGAAGAGCGTGTTGATCAGATTGGCGAAAGCCAAAACGGCGAAGAGTAGATACTTTATGCGAAGTTCCTATAACACAGTAAAAAAAACACAAATTATATGAAGATTTGGTGGTCGCTTTCTATTAAAGATTGATGTAAAAAACTTGGAATGAAGTAAACTTACTTGTTGCAAAAGAACTATCAAGGAGGAGACTTATTGAAAACTGAGCTATTGTTCGCGTTTTGCGTCACAGCTGCTGAGTCAATAACCAGCGCATCCCAAGTGGAAGAAAAAAATCGATAAGGTCATCCCAGCAGGGATTCTTAATGCGGCAAGTTTGAAAGTTACTTTTGAACAACCGAGCGCTGAAATTGACAGTTACGCGTCAGGCGAGCAAACTGCGACTTTCTACCAAATATAACTCGAATGACGCCACAAATCCAGGAAGATCGGAATGGAATTCAAAAGAGACTTTGCCAGACGATTTACCGGAAAAGTGAATATAACCATTTTTAAAATCTCCAGAATCCCTAGAAAATCAACCATTTCCACTGTGATATGAGACACTTTCCCAATTGAAGAGGCCATTTTTCTATTCTAGAAGGATATGTTTCACATTGATCCAGCTTGGAAAGCGTCCTCTTTTAAGTGGAAAGTGCATGGTTCAGGTTGAAAAGTATTCCATATTATGCTGAAAATGGTATATGCAGACCTTTTTTGTGACGAAGACGACGATGCAGACTATGTTAAATACTGAAGCAATAGCGCCCGAGACGACATAAAAGAGCTGCGAGAGGGCGAGACGCGCGAAGATAACTGACTGATCCGGTGTATTTGTTGCATTGTTCCAATAAGCATTTCCAGGGCTATCTCGGCATGAAGTTACAATAGTACTCATTTTGTTGAACGATTGTGATATTTATGCTTGATTGACAATCGTTTCGGCTTTCAAAAGTTCAATTCAAATCAGCTCGTATTAAATAATGTTCGCTATTTTTTTAAATTTCACTCGATGTAAACATAAAGCACCAAGTCTACTGTAGTTATCGAGGAAAAATGCGAAGTTCATAAAATCTTAACAAGAACAACTTTTATAGAGTTAACAGATCGTAAACTTTAGGAATAAGAACTAAGATTCACATTTGGATTACGCAATCGGAACAGGGTACACTTTTGAGATCAAAAAAAGCTCTTTCAAGCTACCTTTCTTTGTTAGACAGGGCGTTAATAAGTAACGATATTGCTTGAGCAATTCATTTTATTGATACTCTGAAGATGGTGCAGCAAGATAAGTGCGTCTTCAGAGACATACTTTCGACCGCACATAACTAGCCCCTGACGAACTGAACTGCTTTAATAAAGGTGAATGCGTTTATTTTTTACTTGCGCACCACCACCTACTCGTATCTAAAATTGAATCTGAAACTTCCGAACGCTTGCATGACTGATCAGTGATAGGATCTCCTGGGACAAGGCCATAACCTTTCTAGTACATGTTTCCAATCAAGTGATGAGTGATATTAACAATAAGATCACATGAGTACGTACAAATTGTGTTTGTACTTTCCTAACGAACCGAAACATGTTAAAGTCTGACTGACATCTGCACTCTTCCTACTCGATAATCAACCGATTATTTAAACCTATAGTTTTAATATAAAATGGTCAAATTCATTGATCAACAAGCTTAATGAAGAACCAGGTGGCGACACTTGTACAGGCGCAGTTTCTCAACAAAACGGTCTAATTTTTTGTCCTGTGCCTGTAACATATCAAATTTGCTTCGATGTCTACTAATCGACACATACCGGGTTTTCTCGAAAAAAAGCCCTCCCGAAAATAAGCTCCCCCGGGCTTATTTTCGAAAGTCTTCTCGAAAATACCCCCCGGGCTTATTTTCCGGTCAAAAATTATTCCGACCGCGTCAAAAAACATATCGCTTCTGCTGCCTTTTCTCGAAAATACGCCCGGGGTTTAATTAAATATGCACGTTATATCACAGTGCAAATCGCGATTTTTGCACAATAAATGTTGAATTCGTTTCATTACTGGCACAACACAAGCGTATTGATGGATTACAGCTANAAATTTTAACGAATCGGGGGCAAAATACTGCAATTTCTGCATTTCTCGAAAATAAGCCCCGGGCGTATTTTAGAGGAAAATGTTGAGGCTCGAAAATGCTATTTCTCGTAAATAAGCCCGGGGCTTATTTTCGAGAAATCCCGGTAATACACAAAAATTGGTAAATTCTTTCTGCTTACGGCTCAATAATGGTAGTAGAATACTGCAATCTTTGTGAATATATTTATGAGCATGACATAATTTTTATTATTTCCATATCGCAGTTCACATTTACAGTCTTAGTATTTCAAAGCACACACTATCACAATCACATCACAATAACAATATCATTCAATGAAACTAGCAGACCCGTGGAAAATTTCCACGGGTTGTTCCATAAAATTCAAAAGCGCAACAATTCACACTCGCTCGCAGTAATTTCACGTGTGGTTTCTACGCCAATCGTGTGCGTCGATTCCATTTTTAATTGACCGATCTGCGGCTCTGTCTGGCCCTCTCGCGCGCTGCAAAGTCGAACTTCCTTGCTCACTACCCTTAACCGTTGAACGGTACGAAATTAGATAGTTTCTGACGTTCACCGGGAGAGGGCGCTTGGATCGGTTCGGACCGGGCAGATTCCGACGCTGGCCTCGAAGGAACTTCTGACCCATTACTAACAACGGGCAGATTCCAAAGATTGCCATGATGGTACCCTGGCTCTTACTAAGCATGGGCAGATTCCAACTCTTGCCTCAAAGGATCTCTGACCCGTACTAAGAGCACGCAGTTCCCGACGCTTGCCACGATGGGGCCGCAACCCGTGCTAAGAAAGGGCAGTTTCCGACGCTCGCCACGAGGGGGCGCTTCGTCCGAGTTCGGGCCAATCAGTACGCTGACACACACATACAAACACACAGACTGACAAGAGTAATTATATATAGAGATAGAGATTATACTGTGGCCGACATAAAATTCTCGATCAATAGTGCACCTTCTTGCAATCCACGAAACATGACCTTTTTCTACAAATTTCCATAACATCAGTGCAAAGCTTCGGTTTATGATAGCATAGTGTGCAAAAATTCGCGAAATATGATCAACAAAATAAATAAAGTGTATGCGAGCAACACAATCCATGTGATGCGAAGCAAAGGGAATCATAAAAGGATAGTTTTCCATCCTAAAATCTCCTCAATGGAATATTTTACAGTAACACGCTATGACAGCGCAAACACGTACTGATGCAGTGACTTACCTTCTCTCTTAATATGTCGTAAAGCTTAAAAAAGCGTTAGAGTAACAAGCCTCCCTCATATCCTTCTTCAAACCAATATGTCATGTTTCTACTGCACCACTCATTTCTCAGTAATTTAGCATTTTAAGCCATAATATTCGGCATTGACGAGACTGTCGGTTTCGGCAGATTTGTATTCGATCCATTGCTCGGCGCAACCCGACGACTGTGTAAACGTGGATTCCTCGTTATCTCATCGCTGACATTCAAATACGGTCTCAGCGACCCAAATGAAATAGACATCAACAAATGATTACGAAAGTCGCGTTTGAGAAAGATGTACACAAACAGATTAACAGCAGAGTTGCAGCAGAAAAATACATACAGATACGCCATGTTGGCCCCAGTGACAGATAATAATTTGTTGTATGACGCAAAGAGAATAATGTTCGGACAAGCGATCAAGATAACATTAACCCCGGTTATAATTATCGTAACAAGAATCATCTTGAACTCTTTCTTCATATTCGAATGCAGGCCTAATCGTTTTGCCCCGAAGTATGTGAAAATGTTCAATATTAGAGCGATAATAGGAAACAGAATGACAATAGCCGAATTGTAATTACTATAGGAAAGACCATATGCGCTCAATACAGCGCAAAAAGCATTGACGCAATTATCTCGATTCATGTATGAGCTGAGATAACCAAACAGCTGTGAAATGAATACAGCACCGAAGCAGCCGCCAACTATGCCGATGCGTGTACGGTCGTTCAAATATGCTTTGTAAAAGAGCGGTCTGCAAAAAGCATGCAGTAGTATTTTAATGAAGAATCAATAGAGAAATAAAAAGACTTCAGGACTAAAGCAAAGCATTGTTTCTTAGAAAATATATGAGCTGATTGATCCTATTTACATGTAATTCCTATGTGCATACTGTTAAAGAAAGCATGCACGCAATGGCTCATAAAATTTGCGTATCTCGTTGAAATCTTGGCATGTCAAAATAGTTTTTCCTGAAGCATGGTGCAAGACTCAATAAGGAAATAGCATAGGGGAGCACGGGGGCTCATTCTCCTTGGCTTTTGCATTTCTTCTTCCTAGTTTTGAAGCTTGTCTTACAGTAATCCGGTTTTAGCAACGCATGCAACGCTAAGCATCTAATTTTTTTCTTTTCGCGTGGCAATTTAGTAAGTCTTCAAACGAATCTGCTGCGGTATAAATAGTAGACCAGAAGATTATTCATCTTTGATTGGTCGATTTTTGGTAAAAACGGCCGCAAAAATATTCCTATTAGATAACCTGCATAATAGTCATGCTTGTGGACTACTTCTAAGCGAGTCTTTGGTGAAACATTTACATCGAATAAATCCCTTTCAATTACGCCTAATATCCACTCACCTGTACACAGCGATTAGCCTTTCAATGTCGATGACAAGGAGAACCACTGCGGGCAGTTGGCCACCAGGCAGCTGCAAGTGTGGCCCGGGCTGCAAGAGACATTCGAAGCTGCTCTGCAACTGCATGAACTGGTTGTTGTAAATCATCTTTCGACGCAGAACGCCAGCCAGAAACATGAAGAATGTATTGATCAAATTCGCGAACGCCAGGACGGCGAAGAATAAGTACTTTTCGCGAAGTTCCTGAAACGTCCGTTAATCAGCTACTGAAAAGTGTTGTCACCATTTCCAAGTTTATATTTGTTTCACTTCGTTACTATGTACCGACACTAAGCGGCGGGCAATATTTAATAGATTTGAGATGACTTAGTTTTTCTACTGCCATTTTAGGAATACTTTTTGAAAGCCATGCAGAAAGCAGTTCTACAATTTAATCTAAAATTTGTACCTTAGTTCAAAGCACGGATAAAATCATTGATTTTTATGTTGTTTAAAGCTGCTTTTGTCCGTTACTAACTTTATTCCTGCAAAAATTAGGTCAATAAGTTATTAACTTAGATGGAACTTTAATTAATATGAGCTCGCAGAATACGCAATGACCTAACATCTCTTTCAGTTCACTGAAAATACCTTAGCAACGTAACTGTTTAAAAAGTCGTTACTTTTTTCGTGACAAAGGTGAGAATACAAACGATGTTGAAAATCGAGGCAAAGGCTCCACAGAGGGAATAGGCGAGAAGGGCGGGTAGAAGATCGACATTGAATGCCGATTGATCCGGTGGGTACGTTTTGTTGTTCCAGTACGCATTCTTGTCACTGCATGACATTGTCGGTTAATATTCAGCTGTTCGCGGTGCCGAACAAAATAGCTTTGCAGAACCGTCTTACAATAAAACAGCAGGAAAGTGTCCGAAAAGGTTAGCAGTACCGACTTAAGATCTCATGCCAAGGTAGTTGCTGAAAAGGTTTGCATTAAGGGTAATAGATACATATACATAATGAACCTATACGTGAGACGTTCCCAAGTAAGCTTCTATTGTTATATTTTGTCATCACGTGGTGATTTATGATCAGTTAAAACGGAAATTTGAACTTTCTCAGGATTTGCTCTCGGAGAGACAAGCGGAGCAAAGATATATTGCCCGAGTCTGCGCGTGCGTGTGAGATGAATTTAAACTATGTCAGTTGTTATTGGAGCGAAACATAATGCACGTGATAACTCGCCATTCTCGCTAATAATGAAAATGTGTGTGTATGGGTGTGCAAGAGAGACACACCGCTTAAACTGCGCTTCTGTTTTTGTATTGAAATACGTTAAATACGATTGTCCACTATGGGCCGAATCAAAATTGCAATTCGGGACTATAAGGAAGTCCTTCAAGTAGAGCGAAGATGCACTTTTTGATTACGCAACAGAAACGAATCACACTTTTGACAATAACAACATCTCTTTCAAGCTATTTCTTTTTGTTACAGAGCACGTAAACAAGTGAACATGCAATGATATTTTTTGAGCAATTCACTCAATTACTACTCAGAAGGTTGTGTAGCGACAGAAATGTTTCTTCGGAGGTGTAATTATAACCTTACATAACACGCCACTGACGTCTTGCACTGCTTTAACAAAGGAGAATGCGTCCATTTTGAACTTACTTGCGTGCTGCCAGCTATTTTTATTTATAATCTATTCTAAAACTTCCGACTATTTGTATGACTGATCAATAGTTGGATTTCCTTATAATAGACCAAATTCTACTTATTACATAATTAAAACAGAGTGCTCTGTGATATTAAAAATACAATTACATTATTACGCACTAATTCTGTTCGTGCTTTGCTTACAAACCGAAAATGTTTAAGAAGTTTCTCTCTGACTACCTGTTCTCTCCTTCCTCGATATCCAACCGATTAATATAATTTGTAATGTTGTTTGGAAATTGTAAGCTTAATTTAACAGCAAGATTAACGAAGAACCAAGAGGAAAGAAATAAACGGAGACGGTTTGGTAACCAGTCTGTTTTGAATGCAAGTAAGCTTTCCTGTGCATTTGACGCTTTGATATTATTTTAATATCAATTTCTTAGTGCATATTTCTAAAAGTTGATCCATTTTTTCTTCTTATGGCTCTGTGATTGTAGTTCATTACTGTAAACTTTGCGAATATATTTACGGGCACAAAATCATTCTAACTATTTCCATACCAAAGTTCGCATCCAAATTCACAGTATTTCACAGCACGCACTATCACAACATATCACAATAAGAATACCAATCGTCAAAGGTCTATTTGCGCATACACGAAATTCTCAATCGAAATTGCAGCTTCTTCCGATCCTCGAAACTTAACATGATCTTTTTTTTCACTTTTCCATAACATTAATGCATCGTTCCAGTCGTCGATAGCAGAGCGTACGAATAATCGCAAAATATAATCAACGTAATGAATAAAGTGCGAGCGAACAATTGTATTCTAATGATGCAAAAAGGAAGGAAACAGAAAAGTATAATTGTATATTTTCGTAATAACCTTTTGATGGCATCTGTTTTGCTACAATAACACGCTATTGCAGGATGAGCAACGGGTTGATGAGACCTTTCAAAAGATCACGCAGCACGTATAAAAACTTTGGTGTGACAGCTCTCGCTTCTACTCTTCTTCAAAGTGATATGAAATTTTCCCACTGCGCCATTCAGAATTCAAGAATTCAGCGTTTTAGGCGAAAATATTCGGCATCGATTAGACTGTCGGTTTAGTAAAATTCGTGTTAGACCTATAACTCGGTCCTACCCTACGACTGTGTGAACGCGGATTCATCGTTCTCTCATCAGTAACATTCAAGTACTGCCTCAGTGAACCAAATGAAATGGAAATCAAAAAATGATTGCGAAAGTCGCGTTTGAGAAAGATATACACAAACAGATTAATGGCAGAGTTGCAGCAAAAGAGTACGTATATATATGGTATGAAGACCCCAGGAACGATGGGTCTTCCGTTGTACCCTGCCGTGAGAAGAATGTTCGGACATGCGATAAGGAGTACATCTACACTGGTTATTATTAATGATATAAGAATTAATCTAAACTCTTTCTTCATATTCGAATGCTGGCCTAATCGTTTTGCCCCGAAGTATGTGAAAATGTTCAAAATTAGAGCGATAATAGGAAACAGAATGACAATAGCCGAATTGTAATTACTATAGGAAAGACCATATGTGCTCATTACAGCGCAAAAAGCATTCACGCAATTATCTCGATTCATGTATGAGCTGAGATAACCAAACAGCTGTGAAATGAATACAGCGCCAAAGCAACCGCCAACTATGGTGATGCGTGTACGGTCGTTCAGATATGCTTTGTAAAAGAGCGGTCTGAAAAAATCATGCAACAGTATTTGAATGAAGAATCAATGGAGAAATAAGAGGACTCCAGAGCTAAAGCAAACAATTATTTCTCAGAGAAAATATAAGCTAATTGAGCCTATTTTTAAAACAAATTCCTATGTGCATACTGTAAAAGCAAGCATGAACGCAATGTCTCATAAAATTTGCATATGTCGTTGAAATCTTGGTATATCAAAATAGTTTCTCCTGAAGCATAGTGCACGACTCAATAAGGGTATAGCATAGGGGAGCACGGGGCCTATTCTCCTTGGTTTTTGGATATTTTATCCCAGTTTTGAAGCTTGTCTAACAGTAATCCGGTTTAAGCAACGCATGCAATGCTGAGCATAGAATAAGTTTCTTTTCGCATGGTATTTTAGTAAGTCTTCAAACGAATCTGCAGCGGTATAAACAACAGACCTCAAGAATATTCATCTTTGATAAACTGCATTATATTCATGCTTGCCAACTACTTATAAGTGAATCTTCGGATTGATTTTAACTTCCAAGAAACCCCCCCGGTCATGCATCATAATCATTTACCTGTATACAGCAACTAGTCTTTCAATGTCGATTACAAGGAGAACCACTGCGGGCAGCTGGCCGCCTGGCAGCTGCAAATGTGGCCCGGGCTGCAAGAGACATTCGAAACTGCTGCGCAACTGCATGAACTGATTGTTGTAAATCATTTTCTGACGAAGAGTGCCAGCCAGAAACATAAAGAATGTATTGATCAAATTTGCGAATGCCAGAACAGCGAAGAATAAGTACTTTTCGCGAAGGTCCTGAAACGTTCTATTCGTTTATCAGCTACTGAAAAGTGCTGTCACCACTTTCAAGTTTATATTTGTTCTGCTTTATTACTATGTACCGACTCTAAGTGGCGGGCAATATTTAAGAAATTTGAGATGACTTAGTTTTTCTACTGTCATTTTATGACTCTATTTTGAAAGCCATACAGAGAGCAGTTTTACAATTTGCTATGAAATTTGTAACTCTGTTCAGAGCACGAATAGAATCATCGATTTCCAAATTGTTCAAAGCTGCTCATGCTCGTTAATCTCTTTACTCCTGAAAAAAGTAGGTGAATAAGTGAGTAGCTTAGATGGAAATTTGATTAGTATGAACTCGCTTAATACGGAATGACATGATGCCTACTTCCATAAATTAAAAATCGCTATAAAACATAAACAGTCAAATGTCGTTACCTTTTTTGTGGCAAAGGTAAGAATGCAAATGATGTTGAAAATCGAGGCAAAGGCTCCACAGACGGAGTAGGCGAGAAGGGCGGGAAGAAGAGCGCCATTGAGTGCTGCTTGATCCGGTGGGTTCGTATCGTTGTTCCAGTACGCGTTCCTATCACTGCATGACATTGTCGGATAGTATTCAGCTTTTGTCGGTGCCGAACAAAAAAAGGTTTGCACCGTCGTCTTACAATACGACAGCAAGAAAGTGTCCGAAAAGGTTAGCAGGACCGACTTAAGATCTCATGACAAGGAAGTATCTGAAAAGGTTCGCATTAAGGGTGGTAGATATACAAATATAATGAACCTAAACGTGAGACGTTCCCAAGTAAGCTTCTTTTCTTGCACTTTGTCATTATGTGGCGATTTGTGATCACCTAAAACGGAAATTTGCACTTTCTCGGAGTTTGCTCTCGGAAAGACAAGCGATATGGAGATATATTGCGAACGTGTGAGCGAATGTGTGAGACAATTTTAAATCCAGTTTCTGTTGTTGTTAGAACGTCATATGATTTATCTGATAACTCTACATTCTCGCTAACAATGAGACGTGGGGGCTTTCTCATGAGAATATTTTGAAAGAGAAGCGAGGGCGTGTGTTTGCACGAGTGAGACATAATGCTCAAACTGTTCTTGTGTTGTTGGAGTTCGAGATGGTGAATACGACTTACCGTTGCGAACCATGTGAAAGCTGAATTCGATACTGCATAATATAGCACAAATGATTATTCGCAAAAGAATAGAGCAAAAATACTCCAGATTGTCATAAGGTTGTCTTGCAGTAATGACTACATTTGCTCGAGTTTTAGATCATTTCAATTCAATTTGCTCTGGAAAGATGTGTTTTTCTGAAATGCGCGTGTTTTTGGCATATCATTTAGATCCAAACCGATTACTGTGCTTGTCGGAGCTCTCCTCTTCAATTTTATTGTAATCAATAACCGTGCTTAGTTTCAAGCAAACGTACGATCATCTGCTTGAAAAAATGCCACGATTATGAAAATAGTACAATTACCATTAAATCAAAAAAACGAAGCGTATATCAACGACACATTAGTATGATACGAGAAGAGTAACGAGAGCAAATCGCAGCCTGTTCAATGCTACAAATTAATGTTGCGATGCAATGCGAACGACACATACGATCATAAGGTCTCTCTAGTTCGTTCTTCTTAACCCATTTGCTGTGCACCATTGCCTCCAAGCAGCGCAATCATGGGACAGAAGAGTGTGAGATCACTAAATACATCAATTAATACATCATCAACTAATAATTAATGCATAATAATAATTGCTCACCAAAGGAACAGCCTATCAAGTACGCTTTATGTTAATATTTGAATACTATTGCTTGTTGCACGCGCGTAGCGCGTGCTTACTCTTCTAGGCGCTCAAAGTGTCACGTACGAAATAAGTAGCACCATGTGTTCGCATAGAAGCAGACGTCTGTAGGCGCTAAAAATGATCGACTCGGGGGTAATTTGGGTCGGTGATTCGAATGGAAGCATCAGTTTTTTATGGATCTCGCTCATTCGCAGGGAATTTCGCTTCGAAAATCGCACTTTTGACGATTTCTTTTGGCGTTTTTTTCTTTTCGAGAGTTCAACGAGTTAACTTATATAGAACGTTGGTTTTGATCGCTTAGCACATTTAAGCATTAATTTCCGCTCGATTAATCGGCTTATTGGGACAGGAAGCGCAAAAAATACATCGAACAATTTTGGTGGCATTAGAGCAAAATCGCTCAGAGTGATTACGTCTCTAAACGAAGAGGACAATATGTATTGTAAATGGTACGGTAGGCCATAAGTTCATCGTTATCATCGTTATCGATTTATGATAACAGAACGCACGGCACAAGATACGCGCTAATTAGTCCATTATGCAAATTTTGGAGACAATGACAGGGGTATATATGCATCCCCACGCCCTTCCGTTTATCAGTTCCGATTCATTGTTGTCTTTTCCTCTCTCGTGTGCTCTCGCTCCCCTTTCTCTCCCCCTCTCCCTCTCGCTCTCCCCAAAGAAAAGCTGTCGTTTCAACGAATTAAGCGTGATCTTCGCTGCATCGTCAACGCTGCCGACTGGCTCTGAGAGCAAGACGCTCAGAGTTTCGAAGGGTCATGTACGAAATACGTAGCACCATGTGTTCGCATAGAAGCAGCGGTCTATAGACGTTATAAATGATCGGCTCGGGAGTAATTTAGGACGCTGATTCGAATGAACGCATCAGTTTTTTTACGTAAATCGCTCAGTTGCACGGATATTCGCTTTGAAAATCGGATTCTTGACACTTTCTCGTGGCGATTTTTTCTTTTCGAGAGTTGAACGAGCTATGTAGCATAGAATGTTAGTTATGATCGCTTAGCATTGGGCGTCAAGTGTCGTTCGATTGATCAACTTATTGGCGACTGTGACATCAAGACAATTGCACCCACCCAAAAGCCCTCTTTAGGGCCACGGCTCTGTAATGCACCACAGGGACTGGTAGCTACCCTTGCCTCAAGGTGGCTACGAAGAAAAAAAACCCACAAAAATCTTCATACCGGAGTTTCTCGAAAATAAGCCCCGGGCTTATTTACGAGAAATAGCATTTTCGAGCCTCAATATTTTCCTCTAAAATAAGCCCGGGGCTTATTTTCGAGAAATGCAGAAATTGCAGTATTTTGCCCCCGATTCGTTAAAATTTTCACACGCGATCATCATC
>NIUQ01001169.1:0-34606 GCA_002796945.1 Plectus sambesii | reverse complement strand
AAGGGGTATTTATATTTTTATTTGGGTGGGGGACAAAGTTATTCGCAATTGCGGAGTAGAGTAGAATTGATCAACTCAGGGGGCACAACGTATTTTGGTCTAATTTAATGAACACTTCATTTTTCCTATGGGAAGTGCTTTTCGATGACTCAAACATAGGGCGCGTTTGAAGACCATGGTCGAACACAGGGCGCGTTTGGAGACCACGGCTAAACATAGGACGCGTTTGGAGTATTAGTATAGGAACGGATCCATTTGAGACCTCTGACGTCAGCAGTAGCGTCAGCAGTTTCATACAATCGCTCCTGCCTACTTAACGTTTGACATCAATCTTCATTCATTTTAACCAATACTTGACTCGCACAGATTTGGTATGCCAAACCATGTTTTTGGTCTATCATATTTTTTTTCTTTTAGATCAACCAGGACTTCCTCCAGATAATCGAGAACGAGTACAAATGGCCTCTGAAGAACTTTATTGAGAAGTGGGCGGATATCTGTGCAAGAACTGATGATCATGTCAAAAAAGAACTGACTCAAAGCAGCTACCAAACTGCAACTGGCGAACTTGAACTGATGGTGGATGGGAATCAAGCTAACATTTATAATAAAACGATGCATTTGGCTATGCTTTGCAATCTTTTAGATGAGGTCTCCTTGATTTCCATCAAGCTCCTGGTCCAACTCCTCCACAAGCGTATGCACTGTCTCAAACTGAGTCAACTAATCGAACTATAGGGTGAAAAAAGCTTTGACACACTTTTTCAATATAACTCGGAAACTACTAAACCAAATCGCTTAAAATTTGAAACAGAAATTGTTATGATTATTTGCTACGACCATTTTCAATATTATTTAATTCAGTCACCTCTGAAGGAAATAGCGCGTTGCTAACTTTCAGGAAAAAAATGCATAACGGCACAAACATGATGTTACAGTTAAATCCGCCATTTAAGTTGTGAATTACTTTTTGAATTTTACACCGATTTAGATGAAATTTACAGATTTTGTAGAAATAATGAGTAGAAATTTATTGCTATTTTCCGCGAGTAAATCCGTGCACAATGAGCAAAGATAATGCAAAGCGCGCAAAGAGTACTTATTTCCATGGCTAAAAAGTAATGCTACAATTATTTTGTTGGATGACTTGGCCCAAATTAAGTTAGCTAAGCTGGAACTTACTAGAAATTATCTAAAAATGTTGAGGTTTCGTTGGAGAGAAGCATTATTAAATTTGATCATGGGGTTGCCAAGATATGGCCAAACAAACATAAACACGCCGTCTTTGCCCACCAGCTCCCGGACGACGCCCCGCTCTCCGCGTTCATCCAAGCAATGTACGCCGCGCAGCAGGAAGCCGCCCGACGCCCTGAGCCGGTCCCACGCATCTCTGACCAAACGCGCCATCTTCTTGCTCGACGCAGCCGTCTACAGCCGCAGCCTGGAGCGCGCCCGCCACCTGACTACAGTACACCATTACCTGCAAAGCTGCGCGCTGGTCTCTCACCGACAACCTTGCTCGACACCACGTCACCGTCCTGGAACGCGCCATCACGCAGAATCGACTCAAGCACGGACGCCTTGAGCTCTCCCACGCCCACCGACAACTCACACACGTCCGACGCACCTATGGTACTACCACTGACACGGTTGCCAAAGCACTTCACGCAGTTGCTGACTTCTACAACAGGCTCTACTTGTCCGCCTCCAGCCTGCTCAACATCATCGCATCTGGCCCGCTCACGACGCCCATCACCGCTGCTGATCTTCGTCAGGCGTGCTCCCGCATCCGCGGCAACACCTCTCCGGGCATCGACCACATCCCGTCGCGCGTTGCCAAGTTGTGTGTCCCACAAGTCGCCGACTGCCTCGCCCTGCTGATCAACGCGATGTTCGCCGCCGACCAGTTCCCGCCTGACTTTGTCCACGCGCGCACGATCCTGCTTCATAAGAAGGGCGACGCGACTGACATCAGCAACTACCGGCCGATCTCGCTGCTGCCAACGATCTACAAAGTGCTCACGCGGGTGATCACCAGCTGAGTCAACATCATCGTGGAGCCGCAAATGCCAGTCAAGCAAGCAGGCTTCTGTCGAACCTTCTCGACCATTGATCATGTCATGACCATCAATCTGCTCATTGAGAAGTGCCGCGAGTGGAATCTACCACTCCACATCTGTTTCATTGACTTCTTGAAGGCGTTCAACAGCGTCAAGTTCCCGGCCATCTGGGCAGCGCTGTCCAACTTCAGCGTCAATCATGAGACTATGTGCCTGATCCAGCAGCTCTACGCGGTCGGCACGTCCTCCGTCGTCATTGGCAAGTCAACCGCGCCGTTTGCCACTCAGCGTGGCGTTTGGCAGGGAGGCTTGCTATCGCCACTTCTCTTCAACATCACCCTGCAGGACGCGCTCAACCAAGTCAACTGGGCTGGCCGCCGCATCGCCATCGGGTCCAAACGCCTCTCCCACCTTGCTTACGCTGACGACATCGCACTCTTCTCACCTGACGCTGCTGCGCTACAGACGATGCTTGATGACGTCGCCACCGTGTGCAGCCAAGCTGGCCTCATCATCAACAGGAAGAAAACGAAGTGGATGTCGCGAATGAGCTGGAAAACGACCTAGCCGCCTTTCGCCCCTGACGCTGCGATCATATTGAATGGCCATGATGTTGAGCGGGTCGACCGCTTCATCTACCTGGGACATCTGCTCACGCTCCCACGCGACCACCATTGAGAAGTCGGCCGACGCATCGCATCAGCTTGGGCAACCTTCTGCCCAGCCCGCCTTCTGCTCACCAACAAGCGCACGCCGATGTCCATCAAGCGCCGGTACTACCAGCTATGCATCACGCCGGCTCTCCTCTATGGCTGCGAGTCCTGGGCACTCACGAAGGCAGCCGAGACGCGCCTCGCCCTCTGTCAACACGCGCTCGAGTGGCAGTTTCTCGGCAGTTGATGGCGGGACAAGCGCTCAAGCGACTGGCTGCGACAACGGACAAAGCTGAAAGACGTTGTAGCCACCTACCATACCCGCAAGTAGCGCCACGCCTACTAGATGCAGCTACGAGAAGGCAAACTACGCTGGGACACCCGACTCCTTTGCTGGACTCCCCTTGGCAAGCGCCCCTGTGGACGTCCCCGCACCCAATACGCAGATGACTTTAGAGTGGTGATTCCTCCCAGTAGTGATTGGACTCATGTTCTATGTACCTCAGAGTGGCCAAAGTTGTGTTCATCCTTCGCTACCTATGTCCAATAACCTTATGTTGTTGATAATAGCAATAAGAGGAATAAATAGAATAGATAGAATAGAACATAAACACTCCTTTGGAAGCAAATTGCCAGCGACGCATAACCAGTAAACATAAATAAGTACTCTTTGCGCGCTCTGTAACATCTTTGCTCATTGTGCATGGATTTACTCGCGGGAAAAAGCAATAAAATTCTTCCCATTTCTTTTACAAAACCTGCAAATTTCATCTGAATCAAGGAAGAACTTGAAAAGTTATAACAATTATAAATGGCGGATTTAACTTGCATGCTTTAGTGAGTTTTTTTCTAAAAGTTAGGAAGCACTTAATCCTCTAGAGGTGACTGAATTAAATGGTGTTAAAGATGGACAAAGCAAATAGTCACAATAACCTCTGTTTCAAATTTCAAGCAATTTGGTTCAGTGGTTTCCGAGTTACATTTAAAAACGTGTGTGTCAGAACCCTTTTTTGTCACCTTATCTTTGGATGCTGAAGTAAGCGTTTTCTTTGATTTCAACTCGCCAATATGTATATTTTTTCAGGATACTCACGATTCGAGCAAAGTTTTTCAAGAGCCAAAAATCAAGGCGTTGATAAGTGGCCACTTATCGTGAAATTCGGGAATGGCGCAACGCCATACTTCAACATGATGGCGGTGGAAGGGACCTTCACCTGCGCAGTTGTGATCCTTTTGAAGTGTGTCTTTGTATTCAATCTCAACTACCCTCCCGATCTCTAGAACAACGTCTTTTTTCCTTGAACGATTGTACGGCTTGCAACATTTTAAAAAAACTATGGCTTCCAGGCAAACTTGGGAGAAGCTTTTCTCTTAGTTTGACTGCGGTCGAAATATCTCAGTTTGCTTCTTTCAAAGTTATTCATTCATTAGCAATTTTGGGTTCATTGAATTCCAAGAACTTAACGGCTTGCACAGAATTCGTTACAATTACAAATTTCATTGGGATCTGACAGCAACTTAGGGACGCAATAGTGCTCTTTTTGTTGTTGCTGTGCTGTTTGTTATTGTTGTAGTTGTTGCTATAGTGTTGTAGATATGATTTTTGTACTTTCGAAATGAATCGTATATGAATCGTATATGTCTTAATGATTTTGTAAGAGTGTGCAGATCTTAATCACTCGTTCTTTTGAGATATGATACAAGTGATGTGGAATATTTGGCAGTGTATTTGCAATTTGGCACTCAATTTGAATGTTGAGGTGTGACGTGTGACGCGCAAGCAAGCGGTCAGTTCCCCCATTTCTCTTTCTCTGTCGCGTATCCCTCTTCCCTTCTCAACCTGCATTAGGACAGTGTGAGAAGGTAGTCCTAACCTCCATGGTTTCCTCCAACCTATACATCGGCACCTACAACATCTGCTCCTACCAAGTGCACGCCAACGAGCTACAAATTGAAGCCAAGGAAATCAAATATGACGTCATCAACCTTGCAGAAGTCAGAAAATGCGGTACTGGACGCGTCGACCTCAAGAATGGCGCTAGCCTCTACTATTTGGGCCACGCTGACAAAGCGAAAGACAGAGTCGGCTTCTTTGTAAATCCGCTCCAGAAACAGCAAGTCCACAGCTTCATCGCCATGTTGCCACGCATCGCCCAACTTCTCCTACAGATCTGGAACAGTGATCGACTACTGCGGCTTATTCAAGTTTATGTGCCAGCAACCTCTGCCAAAAACCTGTCAGACGTCGCCTACGATGCCTTTCTTGATGACCTCGCCTCAACACTGACCACCAGGATAGACAGGCGAGTTGAAAAGATGATCATTCTCGGCGACCTCAACGCGAAAGTTGGTCTATGTCTGCCATCTGAGCGCGTCGTCAGCTCCTTCGGATATGTATCCCACAACAACAGCGGCAAGAAGCTCATCAATTTCAGCGCGCAGCACGCCCTACATATCGCCAACACCTTCTTCAAGAAGCGTCCCCAGCCAAAATGGACATGGGAAATGGCCAATGGCGCTGCGCACAACGAGATTGACTTTATTCTCATCAGCAACATGCGCACCATCGCCAACACCAGCGTCCTCAACCGCTTCAACGCCAGCAGCGATCACTGACTCGTCCGAGCGTCTGTTCCCACTGATCGACCGCAGCCACGCCCAGCCGCAGCCTGCCAACCCATGCAAGTCACGTTCAACCGCGCCATCTACAACTTCGCCCTGCAGACGCAGCTATTGGCCAATCCCTGCAAGAAAACGGACGCTGACTCACTCTACGCCAAATTGGTCAACAACATCAACGTGGCCACTACCATCGCTACATTCCAAGAGCCCCAGCTGACACCTCTATCTGACAAAACACTTGCGCTCCTTAGGCAGCGCCGGGAGTGGAAGTGTGAAGCCAGCAGGCTCTTGCACAGGCGGAATGCAAATAGAGTACATTGAGCTATGCAAGACGATCCACAAGAGAGTGAAGGAAGACCACCGCAAGCATCATATTCGAATCATCGAACAAGCTGTGCAGGATGGTCGACTCAGACATACACAATTTGAACTGGCAGATGGATGACAACAGATCGCGGCACTCAAGCAAGCAGATGGGAATGTAGCAGGAACGATGCCCGTCATTCTTCTCATCGTCAAGCAGTTCTACGAGGATCTCTACCGCAAAGTGACAAGCAGCACTGATGCCAGCGCCAGCCACCCAGAAAATGAAGAAGAGGATGATAGCGTGCCACCGATATTAACTGCTGAAGTCTGTCATGCACTTCACACTTCAAAGACTGGTACCGCGCCAGGTGCCAATGGTGTGACTGTAGATGTGCTTTGAACAGGAGCAGACTCTCTCGTGGCTATTCTCTTCCGGCTCTTCAACCTCTGCCTTCATCAGCGCTCAATACCGGCCGGCTTCGCAGAGGCCAGGACGATTCTACTCTACAAGAAGGGTGACGCGGAAGATATAAAGAACTACCGCCCCATCTCGCTGCTATCAACCATCTACAAGACCTTCACGCACATCCTGACAGAGGGCATAAGGGCCACCCTTGACGCCGCCAAGACTGATGAGCAAGCCGGCTGCCAGAGGACGTTCTCCACGATCGACCACATCCACGTTGTCAATAAGCTCATCCAAAAGGTCATGGAATATCGTCTACCACTCTACATGGCGTTAGTCAATTACAAGAAAGCATTCGACTTGGTAGAGAACTACTACGTCTGGCGAGCCCTCAAGCATCAACAAGTACCCATGCCAATCATCTCAGTACTCAAGAAGATCTACAACAAGGCCAAGTCAACATTCTGCATCAGCGACACATCTGTAGAAGTCGACATTCAATGAGGTGTACATCAAGGCGACGCGATATCGCCCCGGCTATTTACCAGCTGCCTGTGTGACGTCATTTGATTGCTCAACTGGGATAGCAAAGGGATCAAAATGAACAGCCACTTCCTTTTGCATCTGATATTTGCTGATGACATCGTCATCTTCTCTCACAGCCTGAAACAACTTCAGCGCAGGATTGAAGAGCTCGTCACAGCTAGCAGCACCATTGGACTGAAGGTCAACATCAAGAAGACCAAGACAATGATGAACTTTCCAGGAACGGCAGCACTCTCCATCTCTGGCCAGCCAATTGAAGAAGTCAATGAGTTCATATACCTAGTACAACTCGTATCGTTCCCCTGCGACCACTACAAAGAGATCAAGCGATGCGTGCAAGCCGGATGGAATGCCTACCGCAAGTACAAGCACTTCCTCACAGCGCCAACGATCGCGATGAAGCTGAAACGTTGGCTGTTTAACATGGTCATCGTCCCAACCATGCTCTACGGCGCAGAAACGTGGGCCCTAATGAAACAGGCCGAGACGAGGCTGGCTACGACACAGTACCGAATGGAGTGGTGGATGATTGGCGTGCGAATCCTTGACCATCGCTCCAACGAGTGGCTACGCGGCGTCACAAAGGTTGTCAACATCGTCAAAGCGGCTTGACGACGGAAGTGGCAGTGGGCGCGGAAGGTCGCAACGATGAGCGGGGACAGATGGGCCAAGCGCATTACTGAGTGGCGCCCACCAAGCGCACGAGGAAGAGGGCGGCCCCATAGGAGATGGCGTGATAGTATTTGTAAAATTGCTGGCGCTAATTGGATGTTGATGGCGCAAGATGTATCTAGTTGGAATACCCTTGGAGAGGTCTACCTTCAAAATGATTGTGATTATGCTTGTTAAATAAATAAAAATAAAATTTGAATGTCTTATATTGGTCATTTCCATAATGGAAATAAACGAAAAAAATTTCCATAGAACGCCATCATTAGCATTGAAAACATTCGCACAAGTAAGTATAAGCTATTAAAGCAAGATAAACCCCATTACTAAAGACGCGCAGGAGGATATACGAGCTACGCGCTTCACATCCTCATTTGATGTATGGCGCGTCCAATTTGACATATGGGCGCGTAAACATTTGGACGTATCAT
Source organism: Plectus sambesii (assembly GCA_002796945.1). NCBI lineage: Eukaryota > Metazoa > Nematoda > Chromadorea > Plectida > Plectidae > Plectus > Plectus sambesii. The sequence goes on along the minus strand of NIUQ01001169.1, from coordinate 26,913 downwards.
ATGTATATTACGTAATCTCCTTTACATACGTCCCTGGTGACGTATGGTTTTCTGTGTGTAACTCAATGACCATCACCTTCACAGAAATGTTGGTGTTGTAGCGTGAGTGTATTCGGGGTTGGGGCCTCGTTTACTCAGTTACACACATACAGTCGACTCTCGATATAACGCCATCTCCATATAACGCCACTCTCAATATAACGCCACTCTCGATATAACGCCACCTTGTTTGGGCCCGATTTGGTTGGCCTTCACAGAAATTAAGACAAAATGACCCTCGATATAACACCACTCTTGATATAACGCCACCTGGGGCTGGTCCCTAGGGGTGGCGCTATATCGAGAGTTGACTGTATATGGAAAGGCAAGAAATCACAACCGGCTACACATCGGTGTAGCTAGGCTAGTCAGAGCGCCAATGAGTCATAACATGAGGCGGCACTCTTAGTGAACAAACCGAGCAACACAAAAGTGCCTAACAACAGTAGGGCAATTTACCATTGCCATGCAAAAAATACAAAACTGACCACATTCGCAGCCACTCATCGCTTCGACGCCCCTATGTTTTGCATTGATCGTTACGGTCTTGGTCTCGCGGGGAAGGCGAATTGCCCTACTGGTGTTAGGCGCTTGTGAGCAATACCACTTCGGGTGTTATTCAATAGGTATGGCATACGATCCGCCGTGGGATCAATAGAAGCGCGGTATTCATAAAACGAATGGGAATGAGCGTGATAACTACAATAGTAGTATCACGCTCCAACACACTCCATATAATTTATTATTAATTTGTGTTGTAGCGTGAGATGCTGGTTCGAGGCAGAGAGGGAACCGTAGGTTTATAGAGAACCACAATAGCGAGAGGCAGAGAATACAGAGAGGATACAGCGCGATAGGTCTGGCCTACATCGCGAGTGAGACAGAGAGAGAGCGAGTAAGTGCGAGCGCGAACAAGACGTACAACAGAGGACGACATTACGATAGAATCCGATACGATACAACGTGGATCCGGAAGAGCCGCGAGATTCAAATAATGATCACGCGGTCGCGCTCCAACAATTTGGATAACTTAAAAAAATATTTGACCATTAAAATTTATATTGTTTTTTAAATTATTAGACATTTTAAATTTTATTTGTTCATTAAATAATAAATATTTTATCCTTGTCTCCAAAGTTCTTATAGCATTCGAATTTTTAAATGACTACCAGTTGTCAATGTGGTTAGGTCTCGTTGATTGCGATCTTACTGCCTTATTCCTTGTGATATTTTAAGTGTTATTACGGCTTTACGGGAAGTAAAAAACATTTGAGTGGAAATGAGCGAATCAACACCTTTCATTGACTCTGCTCAAAGCATTTCGAGTCCAACTGCTTTCATAAGACATCGATTCATCAGTTTTTTAACTTTTCTGCTCATATGTATGATAATAATTCTGTTGGCCACAAGACATAATCGGTTTTATTCTCAATATTTCAGTCAATATGACTATGGAAAGATTATTTGGAATCTTGCAAATGTATCGACGGCAAATTCTGACTTGGCTGTTGAAGAATCTTTAGTGGTAGGAATGTTAAACGGAACTACAAATATACTTAGTGCAACAACCGCAACCACATTAATGAGAGCTGCTATGTTAACAACTACCCCACCTAGAATAGTTCATTCAGCAACATTAACTACAGCTCAGTCATCACTAGTAACTACTAAAACTACAATGCCACCAGCAGCCTTAACTCCTGCAACCATAATTAATGATACTCAGGCAATGGTGACTCCTGGGACGCAAAAGTACATAACTGCCGCATTCAGTGCTACTTGCATTGGGCTCGGCATTTCGAACAGATTATATGAATTTATTTCTCTTTATGGCATCGCACGAACATTAGACAGAGTCCCTTATGCCAATTTGATGAATGATTGCCTTCTAAGCAAGATGAAGGAAATGGCATTATATTTTCCGAAAGTGGCATTAGCTATTGAATTGAAAGTAATTAGTAAAGAGATGACAACAGAGGTTGACTTTGCCAATGAAAAATGTTGTGTTTATGAAGATATTGAAAAATTGATGGTATATAACACAAGTCAATTTCTTGCTATATCGGCTGATTATCTGATAAGCTATAAATATTTTCATAAATACAGAGCAGATGTGCTCAAACTACTCACATTCACTGATGAAGATATTGCTGCAACCGATAAAATCGCCAGTAAAACTTTCAAAAATGATACCAACCACAAAATTTGCGTTCATATTCGACGCGGTGATTTCCTTAATTCTGCTGTACATCAATCCTCAACTGAAAGCTTCACTTTGAAGTCGGTACTTTACGTCAGAGAGAAGTTACTGAAAAGAGGGTTGAATACAACCGTGGTTTTGCTTGGAGATGACCGACCTTGGGCAACGATGCTATTTGCTATTTATTCGTGGGCGGTAGTACCTGAAAAAACAGACAGGTTTGTACAAACTACTTCTCATCTCGTCGAACTGCATCAGGGTGAAGTCATGTAAAGAATTTAAAGAATAAAGAAAAGAAAAACGCTGTCCCAACAAACTAAAAATTTTTTACGGTTCCTTTGATTGAATGAAAAACATGTTGGTCCCATGACAAATGAGCTTCACTTAACTGTCCATCTGTGGTGCATCACAAGTTTCTTTTAGTACTTTTCTAATCAAAAAGCGATTGTAAAAATGAACATGCTATCTACTACAATAGGAACACTTTCCAAATCAAACAGAATTATTTTCAGTTAAAAGAAAACTTTTTAAAAATACAAAACTGACATTTTTAGAATCAGTTTGATTTGAAAATGATTTGTAAATGATTTTGCTCTGGTAGAAGTTAATTAGACTGCACCAAAAAATACCATACGCGATTTGCGTTTTGCGGAGAGTGGGAGTTTGAACAAAAAGTAAATATTGGAGTTAGTCCATAGTATAAATTTTGTGTTTGCTTAGTTTCTTTGGAATTAAGTGCCCAAGGAACCCTTAAAAGTATCAAAATTAGAATGCTAGATTGCTGTTTGGAAAAACAATTACCATTTTGCACCCAGATGGCGTTAGGAGGTAATTGATAGCTCACTTTACTCAGCGTGAAATTCTGTGCAATATATACAATGTGCATTACCGTAACTCAATAACTGTACGACTTACTGTATGCCAAAGTTAACCATAATACGCTTTTTTGAACTGTGACAGTTCGAAAATCATTTACTCTTTGTTTTTCACTGTGTTCTTTTATTTACAGGGTGGCTCAAAAAAAAGACCTTTAATCGCCACTTTGTTCAGAGTGAACGGATTTAGACGAGCTTGGTCTCAGTTGATAGGGCTTGGCCTAAACTTTGAAAACAACGCGGCGGCGTTTGAATTTTTATCAGGGGGACGGCTACAGTACCCTTAAAACACAACTGCAAACCACCTTTTTTTGGGTCGACTTTGACCCCCTGCCACTCAATAACCATTCCTCCTGGAGATTTCAAACTCAGTAGGGCTATTAACGCCAATTTTGCGAATGTTTTGCAACATTGAGTTATTTAGGGGCACTAACGTATCCTGAGATATTCGAAAAAAACGTTTTTAGTCGAAAAATCGCCCAAGTTTGAGACCTCATATCTCGGCAGTAAAAGCAGTTATCGAAAAATCATTTCACTTTCAGATACTAGGGTATGTGAAGATTGTATTCCTAGAATATTTTGATATTTCATGGATCTTCATTTTTCGACCTCCTGAGTAGTCATAGGATGAAAATCCGATACTGGCAAAAACTATCGAGTTGCACCTCATTTTGCTCCTCATGGCATGCTTAAGATGAAATGACTGTTAAAAGTGCTCGAAAGTGCTCGCTTTTAATGTTTTACTTATAAATTCAATGTTTTTAAAATTTAAGATTTGAAATTTACAAATTCAAAATCAGTGTTGCAAAACATTCGCAAAATTGGTGGGATGAGCCCTGCCAAGTTTGAAGTCTTCAGGATGAATTTAAACTGAGTGGTAGGGGGTCAAAGTCGACCAAAAAAACGTGTTGTTCAGTTGTGTTTTTGGCTTACTGTAGGCGTCCCCCTGTAATAATTTGAATGCCGCCGCGTTTTTATTTGAAAGTTTAGGCCAAGCCCTATCAATTGAGACCAAGCTCGTCAAAATCCGTTCACTCTGAACAAAATGGCGATTAAAGGTTTTTTTTTGAGCCACCCTGTATAACAGCAGTATTAATCGTCTGTAGCGTTTTCTGTTCATAAACATAACTTTTCCGTCCATTTCGATGCCAAGCGCTGAAAGCATAAAAGGCGCGTTTTGGGTGGAGTTTTGAAACTGCCTTTGTTATTCCGCTCCAGTTGCCAACAAAATGGGCGGAAAACTAATGTCAGTAATCTGAGAACATCTAAAAAGGCTGAATAATTTCAAAACAGTCCAAATACATTTAAAAACAAAGAGTAAATGATTTTCGAACTGTCACAGTTCAAAAAAGCGTATTATGGTTAACTTTGGCATACAGTAAGTCCTACAGTTATTGAGTTACGGTAATGCACATTGTATATATTGCACAGAATTTCACGCTGAGTAAAGTGAGCTATCAATTACCTCCTAACGCCATCTGGGTGCAAAATGGTAATTGTTTTTCCAAACAGCAATCTAGCATTCTAATTTTGATACTTTTAAGGGTTCCTTGGGCACTTAATTCCAAAGAAACTAAGCAAACACAAAATTTATACTATGGACTAACTCCAATATTTACTTTTTGTTCAAACTCCCACTCTCCGCAAAACGCAAATCGCGTATGGTATTTATTGTCAGTGGTGCAATTAGTATTTCAAGCTACTGCATTCTTTAAACCTACTTTATTTGCTTTAGACCTACAACAGACTACGCGTTCGCGGCCCGCCATTGTCAGACATTTATTCTCACTGCATCTGCATCTACGTTTGGTTTCTGGTCTGCTTATCTCTCTTCAGCAGAAAACGTCTACTACAATGAAAAATTTGCAAGCAGCGGTAGTCAGCTGTCAAATGAGTTCAATCCAGCTGACGTTTTTCTTCCCACCTGGACAAGTCTAAGATTGGATGACGCCACTAATACCATCTCAGAAACCCCGCGATAATTTTAAACAGTGTCAGTAAATGGCCTGCTGTTATGTGTGAAATAACACAATTAAGCAAATATTGTTGTTGTTGTTGTTGTTGTTGTTGTTGCTGGACTGTGAACATTATCTGCAATGCACCTGGCTAATTTGTACAGGAACTCTTAGCCAAGTATACTTTGGCCATAGGTAGCAATATATGGCGCTCACTTTGATGCAAGACCAGTGACTGACCATGGGCTAACAAGGGGAAAGGGCACCAAATGACAGTTGACACTGCTGGGTTGGTTAACTCATTACTATGACTGTACGCACTAAACATGGTTGTGTTTAACCCACCACCCACCCTTTGTCTTACAGATTTGCAGGTCACCCAGCTCTCTGGATTTGCCACTGCAAATCTGGACCTCTGCCCGCCACTGTTGCTCATTCTCCAACTGCTTTGCGCCTCCAAGGCTGACCAGACCGTTTTGGCATACTTAGTGGTCATCACCCAGTTTGTCTCTTGGCAGCAGGTGTTGAGTTGCACTGAGGGGGCTCTAGAGGGGCCGACCACAGTAGTATTGTTCCTAGCCCAGGAATACTCCCAGGCAAAATGGAAAATGGAAGGGGCCAGGGCCACTTTGGAATGGTATCTTGACCTGCATGGCTGTGATGCCAACCTGGCAAGGGTGGTAATTGCGATGGCGATTGCGCAAGGAGCCCAGCAGCAGGCTCCACCAGCGTAACACCATGAGAAGGTGACAGGGGAGGAAATGAAGCTAATTTACAACAGCTTCACAAGTCCTAACCTCTCCCTCATTGACTATTGCATTGGTACTGTGTTGTACCTGTTGTTTGGCACTTTTCTCTGGGTGTCAGAGGTTGTTGCCTAAAGAAAGGATGACATTCGTTTTGATGGCTGCCATGTTTGGCTCACGATTTGAAGGTCCAGGATGGATCAATTGAGTAAGATGGAGAGCCATCCAATTGCATGGTTAGATGGTGCATACTGCGCCATGCCAATTTAGAAACATGGATGGCAAGGGTTTTGTTGTATCTTGTGGCAGGGCGAAAGTAACAAGCAGTGCTTTACTCATGCAATCCAAGTCAACGAGCGGCGCTAGGCGCCGCTTTTATACAAGCGAGTGTAATGTGTGATCATCCATACAGACATAACATTAGTCACTGTCTGTACGGCATGATCGCCACATATCCTAAAATTCCTCCACGCCAGCCGAATGCTTCCAGTCGGCGAGATCACGGCACGTAGCGCTCTGGTGGGCGGCGTTCGCGGTTTGAGCAGCGAGGCGGCAGAGTCGGCCCCTCAGCTTGTGCGCGGTCCCCCGGCGTGGCTTCCACCGGCTGCGCGTGAGCTGGCGATTGCGGTGGCGGCGCTGGCATGGTGTCGCCGGCTGGATCGCTGGCTGGATTGCTGACTGGATCTGGCGTCCAATCAGGAACATCATGAAGCATTTCTTCAGTAGCGTTGTTGAGCGGTGCAAGCTCTTGTTGCCCGCTTTTATCCGCTTTTTTGATGAGACATAGCTGATTGCTGTGCCTTGTCCATAGCCTGTCGGAACCAGCCACTTTAACGAGCCACATAACATTGCCCTTTTTCTGGATGATTGTGGCCTGTACCCATTTGTCTTTGCCACGGTAGACGCGGGCGAGGAAGGTAGCACCGATGGTCAATTCATCCTTGGCCTTTGTGCACTCATGCTCATCGAAATGCAACTTCATTTTGGCACGCGCTTTCTCCAGCGGGGCGAGGTCATCGCCATACATTAGATTCCACTGCGTGCGTAGTTCACGTTTGAGAAAACGTTCAGCCGGCGCCTGATCAGTCGAAGGGTGTGGAGTGATGCGATAGCGTTGCAAGAATAGAAGCAGTCGGCGGCGAATGTCTTCTTTCCTTTCTCCCTCCCCCATAGACTTGAGCATAGCGTTCTTGAAGTTCTGGACGAAGCGTTCAGCTTGACCGTTTGACTGCAGCTGGTAGGGCGCTGAGCGGATGTGACGAATCCCTTGCTGCGAGCACCACTGCTGGAAGTCTTCAGACGTGAATTGTGTGCCGTTGTCAGAGACAATTTCTTCAGCAATGCCGTATCTACTGAACATCTCAGACAAAGCATTGATGACATCCATAGTCGTCGTTTTGCCCACTTTCATCTGGATAACCTCTGGCCATTTGGAGTACGCGTTGACTACAATAAACCACATAACGTCGAGAAACGGACCGGCAAAATCGATGTGAATTCGCTTCCACGGTAGCTCAGCTACCGGCCACGGTTGTAGCGGGACTTTGGGCGTGTCGTTCAGAACACTTCTGCACGCATCACACGCGGTGACGAGTTGCGCGACGTCTTTGTCAAGACCGGGCCACCAGAAATGCTTGTGAGCAAGCCTCTTCATTGTAGACTGCCCCGGGTGAGTCTTGTGCAACTGCGACAGAACACGCTGTCATAGCAACTTCGGAATAAGCACTCGGAGCCCGCACAAAAGACAATCGTTTGCGATGGCAAGCTGATGGCAGATTCGGAAGAACGGCATAAGGTCATCTACCTGCACGTTCAGCCCCACCGGCTTGAAACCTTTCGAAAGATGATCAGGCCATCCTTTGCGATGCAGTGCCATTACTGCCTGTCGCAAAGGCACGCGATTTCAGTCCCAAATTAGGGTATATTATGAACAGAATGTCAAATAGATTCAAACTGTCTCCTACTTATTATTCATTCGCATGCAATTTGCGCTGAGTCAGGATGTTGTGACTACAGAATATGCTACATCTTGCGCTCTTGCGCTCTTCCCTCTGCAAATCACTGGTTAAAATGTAGTCGTACAGGCCTGTACCTACTCGTATTTCTCTCCTTTTCATATATATAGTTTTGTAACAAGAAATAAACTGAACCACCGAATATTCGTCCATTTCACTTGCCTCCACGACACTGCCTGGAATGTCTGATCAGTTTTGGTCGCGGCTCGGACGTTTGCAGCGCTGACTGGGAGAGTAGAAAAAGTCTCTGTGTAGATGTCGACGACTGCGCAGTCAATCTTTTTCATCATCGGCTGGAATTCAACATCTTCCCCACTTGGCAGTCGCGATAGTCCATCAGCCTTTCCAAACTTCAACGTATTCACGTACTCAATGTCGAATGAATACGCCATTAACGTAATCGCGTAATTTTGTAAGCAATTGGCTGCTGTCGTTGGCAAGCCTTTCTTAGAGCCGAAGATCTTCACCAGTGGCTGGTGGTCCGTTCGCAGTAAGAAGTGGCGTCCCCAGAGGTACTGATGGAATTTCTTTATTCCAAACATAAGCGCCAACGCTTCTTTTTCAATCTGCGGATATCTTGACTCTGTATCAGTGAGCATCTTGGATGCATAAGCGATCGGTAGCTCTCTTCCGTCTGGCAGTCGATGCGCGATGACGGCGCCGATTCCTTCGTTGCTTGCGTCGGCAGCGACAATGATCGGCAGCTCCGGCTTGTAATGAGTCAGCATCAGCGGGGAGGCCAGGTCTGCTTTGATCCATTCAAAGGCTTTCTGGCACTCGGCTGACCATTCAAATTTGACGTGTTTGTTGCTGGCGTCCTTCTTGAGCAGCTTGTGTAGCGGCGCCAGTCGATCAGCCAAACTTGGTAGAAACTTTCCATAATGGTTGACCATACCCAGGAAGGAGCGTAGCATGCTGAGATTTTTGGGCGGCGGCATCGTCATGATGGCCGCAGTCTTTTTCGGATTTGTATGCAGGCCCTCTGCATCAAAGATAAACCCGAGGTATTCTACCGATGTAACTCTCCATGAGCACTTCTCTTGTCTGACGTGGAAGCCGTAGTCAGCGATTCGTTGAAGCACTTGATGTAGATGATGATCATGTTCGGCTTCACTGGAGCCGCTGATGATGACGTCATCAAGGTATGCCCCAACACCCTGTATTCCAGCAAGCATGTTATCCATCACTTGCTGAAAAATCGCTGGTGCTGATGATACACCAAACGGAAGTCTGTTGTACTGGAAGAGGCCGCGATGCGTGTTGATGACGACGAGCTTCTTACTCTCTCCATCCAGCTCCATCTGTAGATACGCATCAGAGAAATCGATCTTGCTGAATATCTTGCCGCCGTTCAGCTTCTGATAGAGCTCGTCGGGTCGCGGCAGAGGATACTGATGAAGGTTGAGCGAGGCGTTCAGTCCGGTGCTAAAGTCTGCGCACAGTCGAATCTTCCCACCAGGCTTTGATGCGATGACGACTGAATAACTGACAGGTGTGAGCACTTGTAGTGAGACAAGACGATCGAGCTCAGCGTCAACAGCGTCATGCACGGCGAACGGCAATGTGCGGGCCTTGATGAACTTGGGACGGACGTCCAGCTTCAGTTCCAGATGCGCCTTGATTTTGGTGCAATGGCCCAAACCTTCTTTAAAGATCGATGGAAACCTTTCCAGCAACGCGTTGATGGGCGAAACTTCTGCGCTTGACTTGATCGCGGCCATTGATTTCCCCTTCTTTTGCGCGTTGTCAGCACTTTTTACGACGTTAAGTGAACAGTTGCACATCTTCATTTGATGAATCCAATTTCGTCCGATGACACTGTCATGTTGCGAACCGACGATAATAGGCAGCTGCATCCGCTGGCCTTTGTATTCAACTTCGACGGTTGCCTTCCCCTTCAACTTGAGATGATTTCCACTGAAATCCTTCAAGGGAAGCTTTGTACTTGTAAGCGGCGGTGCGCCCAGCGTGCGCCAGTCTTTCTCGCTGAGGATAGTGGCGGCGGCGCCTGTATCATACTCTAGCAGCATCTTGTGTCCATTAACTGTAACAGCCATTTGAAATAACTTGGGATCGGCGATTCGCCCCGGCGTCGTTTGCTCGGCGGTCTGCGCGATCTTGACAAAGTCAACAGGCAACTTGTTGTGGCTGTTTTGCTGCTGGTTTTCTTTCTTCCGCTTTTGAGTAGACTGCTGCTGTTTCAACTGCTTCTGTTGCTGCTTCAAAGCGCTGCGGCAGACGGAGGAGATGTGTCCGCGCTTTCCGCAACTGTGGCAAGTTTCGTCTTTGAATCAACATGTGTCGCCCTTGTGGCCCGTTTTGCCGCATCAGTGACATGGAGCCGACGTTGTTGTCGCACCGCCACTCTTGCGAACTTGGTTTACGCTAGAGAGCTCAGTCGAATTCGATGGACGATTGCTTCGGAATGATTCTTTCAGAATACCTTCCATTTGACGGGCGTGCTCCAGTGCCGTTTCCATTGACATATGATCCCTCTGAATCAGTTCAGAGCGGACCTTGTCGTCGCGGTAGCCCATGGCGAAAACGATAGCTTGCGATCGTGGTAGGTCGATCGGAAATCCGCATCTTCTGGTGACTTGACCAATCTGTGACGCAAAATCGCTCACGGACTGACCTGACTGCTGTTGTAGACTGAATAGTCGGTGATATTCGGCTAATTGGATCGGTTTCGTCAAATAGTGTTGCTCCAGCGTCATCATCAGTTCATCGTACTCCATTTCGGTTTCGACATCTCTTTGATGACACCGCGAGATGAGATTCCGGTAGACTGAGATTGATAGCGACGTCAGGAGCATTGCTCTCTTTTCTGCCATGTTGGTCACCTTGCTCAGAAACATAGCTGACCTGAACTGCTTCTGCCAGATCGGGAAATCTTCTTCGCGGCCCTCGAACTTTCGAAGTTGGGATGAGGAGACAGGCATCTTGATGACGTCTTCTATTACCCGACGCACAGGGGCTTCTAAGACCTCTCGTCTGATTTCCACAGATCTCTCCTTCTTTTTCGGCGAGAACATTGGTTGACTGACGGAAGTGTCGTTTTCTTTTCAACCCTGCTGGTTGCGCCAGTTGTTGTATCTTGTGGCAGGGCGAAAGGAACAAGCAGTGCTTTACTCATGCAATCCAAGTCAACGAGCGGCGCTAGGCGCCGCTTTTATACAAGCGAGTGTAATGTGCGATTATCCGTACAGACATAACATTAGTCACTGTCTGTACGGCATGATCGCCACATATCCTAACAGGTTTCCCATTCCAATTTTTTGTTTCTGTGCCTGAGTATGGCACAGTCCACGGCCACCAAGGCGATGTTGGTAGATTTAGTACAGGTGGGAGCTCTGGTGGGTGCTTAAGACATGCAGGATTGCACACCCATTTATGCTGCACTCATTCCAAGGTGGCGCCGCAACTCTGGTGGTGGAGAAGGGTGCCCCTGTCCATGCAGTTATGGCCATGGGTTGATGGCAGTCCCCAGGTGGGTTTGCCCCCTATGTGGCGCTTAATGCTGAGAGTTTAGCTGGCACAGATAACCTGTTGTAATAAAGCTTTAATTTTAAGGTCTGGTCATCCCTTGCAGCAGATTTTGAGACCACCATTCTGGTACAAGTTTTGGATGATCACAATGTGTCTGGTCTCTTGGTGCTGTTAGAGTATTTTGTTGTATTATCTTAGTCCTGTTCCCTACATATCGCTTTATGCTGCGTCTAGCCCATCAAGATTGGTAGTGTAATTTAGTGTATTTTCTGCGTCTAGTTCTTTCCATTTTGCTTTCTTCTGTTATTTTGTTTGTTCGATTTATTGTTTCATTCTATGTAGAGATGCAAGTATGTTCCTTTGCACATGTGATTACCCATGCGTAGTGTGAATAGGACAGACTTTTTCTAAGCATTGAGCTTTCCTTGGCACAGTGGGCAAAAAGTTGTCACATTTTGATGAAACTTTACACTCTAGGGTAATTCAGGTCGGAATTACCGAAAAATGCATCAGAATTTTTTGAAAATATTTTCGTGTCGAGATATGGCGGGAAATTTAAACATGATCAGGTAACTACAGTAACAAAACCGAAATCCTTGTTTCTATATACCATTCGAAAGGAAATGAAGAGAGGAATCTGAAACTGATCGAGATTTAAAAATTAGTGCAAAACTAAGAAAGTTACGCAAGAAAGAGTAAGTCCCGTTTTTTCACTTTTCAGTTTTTCGAATTTTCCGCGAAAAAAATGTACGGATTTCCTAGGCAAAAGTTACCCCAAGATTGCTCTCCTAACTCTGGGCTATCCAACGGTAACATAAAAATTGAAATCTGTATGCTTGCAGAGGTCGTAATTTCAACCCAAAGTTGGTAACCTCTCAGGTTATTGTCACTTAGTAATTACGGTTGCTGTTGGAACATTCTATCGCACAGAAATCATTGAATCCTGCATATAAAGTGTAGGTAGATATTATAAAGGAAAGGGATGCAATGGAGATTGAAAATACAGAGAGAATATTAGCACCTGCTTGGGAGGACACCCAAAAAATAGACTTCCTTGAACCATAATTACCGTATTGTAACTAGAGAGACTTCAAGTTGTCACTCTAATTCAGAACAAGAATGGGAGGAGGAAGAGACTGGTGGATATAGATAAAAAAGAGTCTTAAGAGCGACTCTATTATAGTTTCTAATGAAACAAGAACAATGAAAATCAGTTAACACTTTAACAATTCGATCCCTATTAAGTTGACAACTTGGAAAGGAATTTTACTTCCCTCCCAAATTCGGAAGCCATACTGAACTTCTTCCAACATAGAAACACTGGTTTAGCGCGACTTTGTCAATTTTCCTGATGCTTTTGAATATTTCTGAATTCCAAAGGCAATATTCAGACTACTTTGACTTAGAATACTGAAGACTTTTCGGTGAAGAGTAGAAACATTCGAAAAAAGTAACGAGCGACTGTAATCTTGAAGGTTACCAACTTTGGGTTGAAATTGCGACCTCTGCAGGCATTCTAAAATAAAAATTTTTATGGCACCGCTAGATAGCCCAGAGTTAGGAGAGTAATCTTGGGGTAACTTTCGCTTAGAAATTATGACCAAGTTCTCGCCGAAAAATGCGAAAAACTAAAAACTAAAAATCTCAAAAAATAAGCAAAAATATGGTTTTTTCTTTCCTGCATAACTTTCTTAATTTTGCATGAATTACAAAACTGTGCGCATTTTCGGGCTTCTTTCGTCATTTTCAATGGAATGCTGTATAGAAACGTTGATTATAAGGGCATGTTCACAAATTTCTGATAGGCCGTTTTACCGTAATTTTGGAGATGGTAAACTTTGGATTGAAATTGCGACCTCTGTAAGCACTCGGATTTCAATTTTTATGGCACCTTTAGATAGCCCAGAGTCAGGAGAGTAATCCTAAGGTAACTTTTGCTTAGGAAATCCGTACATTTTTTTCGCGAAAAATTCAAAAAACTAAAAAACGAAAAAATGCGATCTATTCTTTCAATTACAACTTTCTTAGTTTTGCACCAATTTATAAATTCTGATCATTTTCAGATTCCTCTGTTCATTTCCTTTCGAATGGTATACAGAAACAAGAGTTTTGGTTTTGTCGTTATAGTTTTCTGAGCAAGTTTGAATTTCCCGCCATATCTCGACACGAAAATTTTTGTAAAAAAATCGACACTATTTTTAGCAGTTCTATCCTAAAACATCCTAGCATGCAAAATTTCAGCGAAATTCGGAAACTTTTTGCCAACAGTGCCAAAAGAAACTCGATGCTTAGAAAAATTGGATCTTAAGTGTTAAAAAATGAGTCCTGAGTGACACAAAGCTACGTCTCAAGTTTGACTTGTTGTAACTCTGAGAAGACGCAACTAATTTGACCGCGATTTGCGGCATCTTATAAAGTGCTCTTTAACTTAGATTTCCTTTTTTTAATTTTTGAAATTGGTCTATTTTTCGTTATTTTATGCCAACTTTAAAAAATGCAAGATTTTGGATTGGCGCCCTAAATATCGGGGCCAAAATATCGACGCCCAAAATATCGACGTCGAAAATATCGAGAGACCAAAATATCGAGGCCCAAAATATCGACGGTCCAAAATATCGATGTCCAAAATATCGAGATTTAGACTTCTCAGTTTTATTTTTTAGTTTCTGCACCAGAAATTGTCGAAATCAGTCGCTAACACATACCAGTACATGAAAGAGTGATAACTGAAGCAGAACACATAAAGAATAATTCAGTGGTCGTATTGAAATGAAAAGGAAACATCAGCGATAACATAAAGTCAAATGAAGTGAGACAAAGGGAAGCTAGCATCAATATTATTTGTTAATTTAAGTTGCGGATATAGAATAGCTTTGGCGCGCTAAATCGAGCGAGGGCTACATTAGGGCGTGACCTTGACCTTTCGAATACGTGTGCGCTCCAGTCTGACCTCGGCTATAGAGTGCATTCATTCAGTCATTCGCATTCGTTATCCCTCCTGCTCTTTCACGTTCTCTTTAGCATTTTTTTACGCATTCCCTTCTGATCCATTATCCCACACTGAAAGAGCGCTTCAATTGGCTCATTTCATGTTTAATTACGGTATCAATCATTCCACTTCTGAGATCGCTCCATTTCCATTCATTTTACGTAATTAATACCGTCTCGATATTTTCGACGTCGATATTTTGGGCCTCGATATTTTGGCCTCGATATTTTGGGCAAAAGCCAGATTTTGCACATACAGAGTGAAGTCAAAGTGTTGACACAATTTCTTTTCGTATAACTTAGCCCAGATTAATTCAACTGAGCTGAAACTTAACAGAAATAATCCCCAGATATTGGGCTTACGTTTGAAAAAAGAATTACTCAATTTGGTCAAAGGATTACTAAGATGTGGTCACGCAAACATAGGTCTCATTTTCAAGCACGTCACCATACCCGTTGGCGTTGCAGGCAATTCGCTTCAAAACGAGTGCTTTATGTTTGCTTAACTATATCTTAGCAACCCCATGACCAAATTCATTAATTCTTCTTTCAAACGATAGCCCAATGTTATTAAATTAGTTCTGGTCAGTTCCAGCTAAGTTGAATAATTCTGGTTTAAGTTATTCAAGAAACAAATTAAAACATTACGTTTAAGTCACGGAAAAGAGTATCTTTTGCGCGGTTTGTAATATCTTTGCTCATTGTGCACGGATTTACTCGCGTCAAAAAGCAATAAAATTCTCTCCATTTCTTCTACATAACCTGTAAATTTCATTTGAATTGGTGTAGAACTTCAAATGTTATTAACAGTTTAAAATGGCAGCGTTAGCTGGGTACCCTGTATAATCGGTCAGAAATTACTTTGAACACCCTGTATATCAAAAGTTCATGTCAATTCATTCATTCAGTAAATAGTTATTAGTGATTTATTTTTTTAAAATAAATATTTGGACTAAGACGCTTGGGGTCTTTGATTGTGACGCGGTGATGAGCGGGTGGTTCTCTGATTTGCTCTCTTGACCTCTCATGCGCTCCCATTGCCTATCAAATCCCCACCCCAACATGCCGTTGCGGGCGCGGGGTGTAGCATATTTGACTCCATGTTCCCTTCCCTGTACGTGTGTATGTACAATGCCCGGTCCATCGCCACCTTCCCACGCCTCACCGCCTTCGAGGAAGAAATCCGCAACGTCAAGTTCAACGTCATCGGCATTGCGGAAACTTAGCTCAGCGGCTCCAAGCGCGTTGATCTCCCGTCCGGCTACACGATCTACCAGAGTGGGAAGCCTCAAGGCGAGCGCACCTTCGCAGGTGTCGCTTTCTACATGCCTTCATCACTGAACAAGCGCGTGCTTGGCGTCGTCTTCGTGTCCAACAGGATCATCGAACTCACTCTCCAACTCCGCGGCGGTCGCACGCTTCGATTGATCCAGATTCACGCGCCACACGCCGGCAACCCTGATGCCACCTACGATGACTTTCTGAACGAGCTGGCCGACCTACTCTGTGCCCGGCGCTCAACGACGACCATTGTGCTCGGCGATTTCAACGCGGTCATCAGCAGCCGACAACCAGGAGAACTCTTTGTCAGTACGCACAGCGCCAGCGATCACAACGCCCGCGGCAACCTCCTGCACGACTTCTGTGAGTCTCAGAAATTGTTCGCAATGAACTCTTTCTTTCGCAAAGGACGCACGCGACGCTGGACGTGGCAGAGCCCCAACAACCAGACGTTCAACGAGATCAACTTGTTGCTGATGCCTGATCGCCGCTACATCTCTGACGTTAACGTCCTCGCAAAGTTTGACGCTGGAAATGACCACCGCCTTGTTCGAGCCTCGTTCAACTACATCGCCCGCCGCACCGACGCTTCTAGCCGTCCCACTCGCAAGCCTCCACCCGAGTTCAACTGACTGGCGCTCAAGCTTGAAGCCACCATCAGTCTTCTCGCCCCGCCCTGTACGACGCCCGCGCGTGAGTACGCCCGTCTTGTCGACGCTCTCACGCATGCCGCTCGCGCCGCCAAACAAGATGTTCAGCTGCCAAAGCTCATCTCTACAACGACCAGAACGCTCTTCCATCGACGCCAACAGCTTTGATTCGGACTCGCCATCACGCCGCACGCTGCTATTCAGTACGCCAAGCTGAACAAGACTCTGCGTAAGGCGCTCGCCGCTGATCTCCATGCGCACCATCTTCGTATTCTGGAACAAGCTGTCGCCGCAAACCGTCTGCGCCGCGCCAGAAGCGAGCTCGCCACCGACCGGACGCAGGTCGTGCATCTCCGCCGACAAGACGGGCAGCACACGACGACGACAGCAGAGGCCGCCGCGCTCATCCGCACCTTCTACAACGACCTGTACCGCTCTGCCTACAGGCCATTCATCTACATGCCGTCTTCTTCCATCGCCCAGGCCAAGCCTCTCTCCAGCAACAAGGTATTCCAAGCGCTGGCTCAACTGAAGTCGCAAGGAGCTGCTGGACTGGACCGAGTGCTGCCGCTTGCCACCAAGCTTGCCGCACCACACCTTGCGCTGCCGCTCTGCTCGCTCTTCAACAACATGCTTGCCGATGACGTCATCCCGCCAACTCTGACCGCCGCGCGCACGATTCTGCTCCACAAGAAAGGCAACACGACGGACATCAGCAATTACAGACTGATCTCACTACTCTTGGTTCTGTACAAGTTGCTAACAAAGATCATCACCTCGCATATTGAGGCAGCTGTGGAAAACCGACTTCCACCTAACCAGGCCGGTTTCCACAAGGGCTACTCTACACTTGACCATCTGCACGCCATCAACATGGCCGTCAAGAAGTGCCGCGAGTACAACCTGCGCCTCTTCATGCTGTTCGTCAACTTCCAGAAGGCCTTTGACACGATCGAGTTCCGTGCTATTTGGAATTTGCTCGCGCACTATGGCGTTGACAGCAGTATCATCGAGGTTGTCAAGAAGTTGTACGCGTCGTCCAGCTCCATCATCACGTTTGCCTCGTCTGAAGTCGCCATCGACGTGCAACGCGGCGTCCGGCAAGGCAACACGCTCTCTCCTAAGCTGTTTGGCCTCTGCCTCCAGCACGCGCTCGACAGCGTCGACTGGGCGCAACGCGGTCTAAAGGTCAGCAATCAGTGCCTCCCGTACCTCGCCTACGCCGACGACATCGTCCTCCTCCCCCACGACGTTGACAAGCTACAGTCCATGGCTGACAACCTCTTCACTGCCTGCGCCACCATCAGCCTCAACGTGAACGTCGCCAAGACCAAGTGGCTGTCCACGGAAGATGCTCAACACCAACTCCACCTCAGCAGCAAGATGATCAAACGCGTGACGAGCTTTGTCTACCTCAGCCAACTTGTCAACTGGCCGCGCGACCACAACAAGGAGATTAGCCGCAGACTGGCGGCTGGCTAGGCAACCTACAACAAGAACAAGACGTTCTTCACCACGCTACGCATTCTGATGAAGTTCAAGCGGCGCCTGTTCCACCAGTGCGTCCTCCTGGCAATGCTGTATGGCTGCAAGACCTGGGCCCTGACCAAGGCAACAGAAGACCACCTCGCCAAGGCCCAACGCTGGATGGAGTGCCACATCCTCAGAGTCTTACTGCATGACCAACAGCTGAACACCCTACTCCATGGCATCACAAAGCTGCACAACATTGTTGAGTGCATGCGGTGATGGAAGTGGCGCTTCGCGGCAAAGGTAGGAGCGCTCAACGCAACGCGCTGGACCCAGACAATGATGACATAGACGCCCAACGCGACCCAACCCATTGGCTGACTACAAAGCCGCTAGGCCAATGAGCTGTGTGGGGTGGTGGGGAGTGATTGGCTAAGGGCGACTGTCCTACCATCTTGGAATAGCATGGAGTACCACTTCATTTGTAAAAACTGATAAAGTGAATAAATGAAATGAAATGAAACATGCTTAAGTGCCTAAGTGCGGACACCAGCTTGCACGCGTGTCTAAACGCGGTAAGTCTGGACACTTGTTGGCGTTTTGTAAAATCCGCAAAATAAACGTAAGCAACAACATCAAAGATTTAACTGACAAGTACGGCAAATTAGCTGAGCACTTGCAAAGACATCAACAACTGAATGGCAAATAAAGCATACAAGTGTAGATGAACATTAATCATATCTCCAAAAATGATATAATTTGCAATGTAATGCGCGCTGAATGAATCCAGTTTGCTATTTCATTACTCTCTTAAAGTAGCAGCTTCTTGTGTTAATCACAAACGAGTTTTGGTATATATTGCTTTAATGGTGTAATGACACCTTAATCAGACTGCAGTTATAATAACCAGAAGTAACCAGACTACAATTACGATAACCAGAAACTACCCTCTTATATTAATCGTACAAGAATCAAAATATTCAGCTAATGCCCAACAAATGTTTATCAGTTTTACAAAAAGTTTGTTAGAAACCTAAAGAAGCTACTATCTGACCTTTTCTGCCACATGGTATAAAGAACGTATTTAACAGAGTCCTGCACTCATGAATAAATGTTATGAAATGCGATATTATTTGAGAAATAGAGACTACCACAGTACAGCTTCAAATTTTATAGCATGAAGAGAGTAAAATGCAAAACCCAAATTGCAGTTTTCTTAGCTAGGTGTTACCATTTGATCTGATAAATGCTCACAGTCATTTTCAAGTAAATTAATGTGTTGAGTTACTTTGTGACCCATATGAGATGGTGTCCAATCAAAGAAAAAAACATCGGTGGCCTTCAAAAAAAATGGTTCCTTTTGAACGTCTCTTGCTAGTTGGTTCATTGCTCCACCAGGTGGCAAGTCATGATTTCGATCTTGAGTAAAATTTCTAAAGTTAGTAATTAGAATGTGTTTATACTTGCAAGAGTTATTGTGCTTCCTTAATATATTCTTTAGAAACTGGAAGCATATTTTAAGAGGCAGATGCATTAAAACATCTTTGACAATAAGGAGATCGGCTGCTGGGATATTTTTATTTGTCAAGGATAATACTTTAAATTCAGGCTTGAGGCTATGATTTGAGAAGCGAGCTTTGTTTTTTGCTATTACGTCTTTGACAATATCTATCCCCGTATATCTTTCCACGGGTCTCCAGTCAACATACTGAGAAAAAGTCCATAGGCCACATGCAGCATCTAACACTGTCTTAATTTGGTACTTTCGAACAAATTTACTCAGAAACTGCTGATATCCTTGAGTATATGTAGGATCAGAACCTGTTCCAGAAAAGGGCTCTCCATTTAAAGTGCCCCATGCACCGGTTTTATAAATGAGTTCAAAATTTTTTTCGATATTACTTGAAAACTGATGATATTGTGAATTGTCAAATATTCCTGACTGGATCTTTGTAAGCGCTTGAGTTTCTATTTCATTTGTTAGGTCATCTGGAGAGTCAGCGGTGTTTGTTGTTGTTTTACTTTCTCCAAAGTATCTATACATAGTGAACACAAAAATAGCAAATAATATGCTAGAAACTGTGTTATATTTTTTAGTCCAAAAGTTGCGCTGCAGAATCATATTCTATCCATATATATTTATGATTTATAGATATGGAATGCTCCAATCAGTACACTGTTTTTGACACTCCTAAAATATTTATTCATTCATTTACATTTTAAAACAATTTTTATTTTTCTCAGGATCATCAAAATGCTCAGTACATTAAAGGATATTATTTATATATGCAGAGTGGTCAACATGTTACTTTAAAATATATTTTCTGAGAACTCATTGAAAGTTATATAATTTAAATGCGATTTCTGCCCCTGTTAGAGCAATCTCTATCTACGACTTTTTTATCTTTAAAATTGATCTGTTTTTCGTTCATTTAAATCAATTCAAAGAAGAACTACAAACAGAAATAATTTTTGCTATGAAGGCAAGGCAAAGTCACTGATTATCTTTGTGCATTCAGTTTCTAAGATTTCATCCCCTTGAAAAGTTTTAGTCTCCTATAGTCTGCTCAACTGTAATAGGATACGGTACGTAATCGACAATATCTCCTCTGTTGAATATTTCGTCGCTATATCTTGCTTATGCTGTGAAATGCGTGTTGTATATATAAAATAGAGCAAAATGATTCGAATATAGCAAAAATTAAATATACGCATATATTTGCTGTGTACGAAAAACTGTTGAGCTGCGCTCTATTCATGCTTAGAATCCATGTAGTTTATTTCCTGCACAAATAAAAGTAAAGGAAGCGTAGTGAAAGGGTGACCATATTTTATGAAAATTTCTTAGTTTTCAAAAAACAGTGTTCATGTGGCAAATTTGAATGATATTTTTTTGGCAATAATCTTATTTCGTCTGTATTACTGTAACTGCTCAGACTGACGTCTCAAGAATTCCTGGCCGCCATGACGCGCAGTGGTTGTACTATCTAAAGATAGTCACAGAAGGTGGCGCTGAAAAGAATGAATGTGGAAAGGAATGATTTTTTGTTTTTTGGGTATTACAGTCGAAACCGAATAAGTACACACTGTATAAGTGCACAAATTGTGCAACCTCTGAAATTTTGCACTATGTTTTGTACATGATCTAAAACCGGATAAGTGCACATTTTTTGCAAGCCCCGTGTGCACCTTTTGTATTGAATCTTGACCGGATAAGTGCACATGGGCGTGACCCCACCAAAATGTCACTTAAATATATGCGCATATGTTGTATAGTGCATCGAAACAATGCCCATGTCAATCAAAGCGCCTCTCAACGAATGCGAGCTGAAATGTCCATTGGGCTGGAAGGTCCACGGGTGGTCAATTAACTCATCAAAAAAATAATTGCGCCGCGCCGTAACAATAGAGCGCCGAAATGTCCACAGATTGGCGGCGGGTGCGCTGGAATGTCCATGGCGAAACGATTACACCTTAGGCTTAGGCTTAGGCTTATCTGAAGTTGCAGAAGGGTTAAAGCACGAATACATATACCATTCTAGATACAGGGTGGCCCATAAAAACTCATAGTTGATTCACATTTCGCGGAAAATAAAAATTAGGCCAAACCGAGTACACCGTTGGATAGCCCGTGGCCTAAACTTGCGATTGGTGTAGTCCGTTTTTTGATCCGCCCCCTAGGGGGCCCGGGGTACCCTTAAAAACACCAAAATTAGCGTGCTGGAGAGCTGTTTGGGAAAACGGTCGCCATTTTGCACCCAGGCAACGTCAAGAGCTGTGCTATAGCTCATTTTACTCAGCGTGCACTCCTCTACAACATATCGAAAATCCATTTCCGTCGCTCAATTAGTGTAGGAGCTACAGTACGTCAAAGTCGGCCAAAACTGCACATTTTCAAATCGGGTAAAAAAGCGTAAATCATTTTTTCCTTGCTTTTCAATGATCATTTTGTTTGCTTTCAGCATTCTAAACCCTGCTTAATGTTTTCTCTATCAAAAACACTAGTTATTCGTTAAATTTGCGGTCGATTAGTGCTGAAATACCCTTTGTTATGGTAAGTTAGCAATCAATTTGCGCGCAATTACCCTTTATTTACTACGGTAAAATGAAATCCGGCTTGAGACAAACACTCAAATTTAAACGCGCTTTTAAACTTTTTGCCGAATTGATGATTGAGGAGCGTAAGAAAGCTTTTAACTTGGCAGATTTCCTGAGTAACTATCATAAAGAGAAGTCCCATTCTAAGCAGTCTTGTCTGAAGCGGTATTTCAACGATGACTGCGAAGCAAAAGAAACGACGAGATCAAGTGATGATAAACAAAAGAAGAGCCCAAAATTGAGCCAGTCGTGCACAATAGACATATCTACTAACATTGCATTCTAATCCTGAACGTAATCGGCCTATTTAAAAGCTTTCTGAAACTCCTTAATCTCTCAATTCGGCAAAAATCTTAAAAGCGCGTTTAAATTTGAGTGATTGTCTCAAGCCGGATTTCATTTTACCGTAGTAAGTAAAGGGGAATTGCGCAAATTGATTGCTAACTTACCATAGCAAAGGGTATTTCAGCACTAATCGACCCCAAATTAGACGAATAAGTAGTGTTATTGATAGAGAAAACATTAAGCAGGGTTTGAAATGCTGAAAGCAAACAAAATGATCATTGAAAAGCAAGGGAAAAATGATTTACGCTTTTTTACCGGATTTGAAAATGTGCACTTTTGGCCGACTTTGGCGTACTGTAGCTCCTACAGTAATTGAGCGACGGAAATGGATTTTTAATATGTTGTAGAGGAGTGTACGTTGAGTAAAATGAGCTATAGCACAGCTCTTGGCGTTGCCTGGGTGTAAAATGGCGACCGTTTTCCCAAACAGCTCTCCAGCACGCTAATTTTGGGACTTTAAGGGGTACCCCAGGCCCCCTAGGGGGCGGATCAAAAAACGAACTACACAAATCGCAAGTTTAGGCCACGGGCTATCCAACGGTGTACTCGGTTTGGCCTAATTTTTATTTTCCGCGAAATGTGAATCAACTATGAGTTTTTATGGGCCACCCTGTACAATCGCTGTTGCCCTAAAATTGTTTATGTATTAACCTCTGTTTAACCGCAATCTCTGCGAATATAAAGCTAAGTTAATTAAGTACTTCTCTCTCTTCATTCCTGCAAGAAACGGCGAAATATTTTAAATTATCGTGACGTTTGTTATAGTGTTATCGTGTATATATGTTGTTGTACAGTTAGACCGTGTTAGGCGTATTTTTATAAACGAACTGTAGAAAATTCACAAAGTTGATAAAAAGAGAAGGTGACTAGGTGTTACAGTCAAACCCCCATTATTGCAACCCAGATCATTGCAAGACCTGGATTATTGCAACTTTTGGCTGGTTACCGATTTTTTCCCTATGTTTTTCACTGTATGTGAACCTGCATCATTGCAACCCAGATCATTGCACAACCCAGATCATTGCAACTTTTGGCTGACTCCCTTTGTTTACTTTTGCACTATTCGGAACCCGCATCATTGCAACTGTCAGCATGTGACACGCACATAGTTCAGAGGTCATAAGGATTGCATGAATAGGTTACATAACATCACAACGAGATGTCAATCGTATTCCCTCATCGCAAAAAAACAGATCTTTCTCACATGACGAAATAAGCCAGTAAGCGTGCGAAGGGCCGATTTTTACTTTTGCTAAAATGTCTGCTACTCCTGAACCAAGAAAGAAAAAAGTATGCTTGACTATTGAACAAAAGATCTCAATCCTTGATGCGCTGAAAGAAAATTCGGCCAGCAGAATCCAAATAGCAAAATATCACGGATGTGATCCATCTACTATTTGTTGCATAGTGAAAGATGAAGTGGTTATTCATGAGACCACGATCAGAAACGGAAATTTGAAGGCGTAAACTGCACGTAAGCGAAAGAGTTCCTATGACGATTTGAATGCGGCCGTGTCGCAGTGGTTCCATGCTAAGCAAGCTAAAGGAGCATTGATCTCTGGCCCAGTTATCATGGAGAAAGCCTATGAAATGGCTCGACTCCTAAACATCGAATTTCAACCCAGTAATGGCTGGCTGTCGCGCAGGAAAGCGAATGAAAATGTCTCCTTTCACAAGCTTCATGGAGAAAAGGAAGCAGCCGATTCTGCTGGCGCTGTGGATTGGATGGAAAAGGTGTATCCTGATATGGTTAAAGGTTACAACAGTCAAGACATCTTCAACGCTGATGAGACTGGTCTTTACTTCAAAGCACTACCTTCAGGGACAATGGCTGTTGATGGCGAAAAGCCATATGGAGGGAAAGTGCAGAAGGATCGAATTACGATTTTATTCCTGTGCAATCAAGAGAGTTCTGAGAAGTTCGTGTACTCCATTGGCAAATCAAAGTCGCCTCGATGCTTCCAACGCGTACAGAATCTACCCGTCAAGTATTAATCAAATTCAAAGGCATGGATGACGTCCAAAATTTGGACTCAGATTTTGGTAGAGTTGAACCAGAAGTTGCATTCGCAGAAGCGCAAGATCATCCTATTTATCAATAACGCCAGCTGCCACAAGCTGAAGGAAGGGACTCAGCTGCAGAATACCAAGATCGCCTTTCTTCTGCCAATCATGACCTCTCTGATTCAATCTCTTGATCAAGGGATCATTTGCAGTTTCAAGGCTCATTACCATCAATTTATTATTCGAAAACATCTGGCTGCAATCGATCAGAACATTCTGGCCAAAGCTTTCTCGAAAACAGTGGACATACTGCAGGTAAACATGTCACAATCAGTGTTGCAACTAATTATAAATTTACTTACAATGTAGTAACAATACTATTGTTACAGTGTATAAATATTCTTATAACTAATAAAGTAGCTTTTTTATTATTTGGTTGCAATGCAGGATACAATACGATATTAATTATATTAGTATTGTATAGTATCGTGACATGCTTATTTTAAAGGCTCTTCACATGGTGATGAGCGCATGGAACCTCGTGACAGCACAAACGATCTTGAATTGTTTTCGGAAGGCCAAGTTTACTTTGCAGAGCGATGAAATCGACGTGCAGGAGAGTGAAGTCATTCAGGAAGATCAAGTCAGTCCTAATGCCAAAGATCTGGGGATCAGCGCCAAAGAGTTTACAGAACTGATCAGTTGTGATCAGGAACTGTAATGCTATGGAGAACTGACTCCTCAGGAGATAATTGCAAATTTCTGTAGAGGCAACAAGACTGACTCACATGGTCAGGATGGAGAAGTGGAAGAAATTGAGCGTCAAATGCCCACCAATGGGGAGATTTTGAATGCTCTCAGCGTTCTACGCGTTGCTGTGGAGATGAAGGCAAGCAACTTTGAGAGATTCTATGCATTTGAACAGGAGATTTTCGATATTACCTGTTCCAACAAGAAACAATCGAAAATTACTCAATTCTTTTCTAAAAAGTGATCCATACATTGCATTCTGTTTGTACTACAAGTTTTTGATTGTTTACTTGCTCCTACTGTCTCATGTTTGCTCCTTTATATTTGCTCGAATGTTGATTGAATTGTGTATATATGACATAAAAATTGATTGCAAATTCCCACCCATAAACACATAAATATTATCTCAACATTAAATTTTGCCGATATAATAATGTGGCAGCATCACTGCACCCAGATAATTGCAACTTAAGATTTAAGATAGCTGCAGGACCAGGCTATATGCAAAACCCACATCATTGCAACTTTAGGTCCAAGATAGGTACAGGACCCGGTTTATTGCAAGACCCACATCATCGCAAGACCAGCATTACTGCAATTTTTGGCTGGTTTCTGCGAAGTTGCACTAACGTGGGTTCGACTGTAGTACATAGCAAAAGTACATTTGGTACACAGTTAGAGCTGTTGGGACAAAACTCCAATGGCAATGATGCGATCTATATAACCCAGAATGTTCTGGTACATTGTCAAAGGTGTGGACATATAGAACTGATGGAACATAGCCATCTCCTCATGAAGTAGAATGTTGCATTGCACCAATTTCTGGTTTCCAAGGCTTAGCAATCACCAGCGGGTCAGTTTGCAGAGCATGAAGGTGGAACTTGCTTGAATCTTGCGATGACTGGAATAGTCCAATGATCTTGGCAAGCAATGGGTGGCGTCCATTCATATGGCTATGAAGGCCGTTGTGCCATCCCTCCATGTAGTTGGTTGTGTGAGGTCCAGTGTTGCCAAACTGGCTCCACACACTGCAAATGAGAGGTAGCCCAGCCAGTATGACTCGAAGTAGAGGCAGAATATGTGAAGCTATGCATTGATGATGGCGCTTGGGTAGTGTGGGCACAGCCCTCAGGAGGTCACGTACAAACTGTAGATGGACGTGTTCCGGGAGGAAACACAAGTAGCGGACGCGCTTGAAAAACTTCTTGATGGAGTTGGCTTGGTGGGTCAGCACCCCATTGGCGTCCTTCTATGTACAGTATGACTTCAGCCCCTGTCCATCACACTTAGCGTTAATGGCCTTGGAGGAGTGAAATGCGCAACCTGAACTAAGTTGTTGTAGAAAGTTGTAATAAATTGTGCCAGTGCATACCCTGCACTCAGTGTGGTTGGAAAACGGCGATGCAAGCGCCCATGGTGGCTGGCTCGAAGTCGAACAGCCAAGTGGTGTGGGGCAGGTTGCTGAGGTGGTGAAATCGCGTCATCATAGCTTCCTGAAGGCAGCCAAGCAAGCTGCAGTAGGCTTTGTGATCTGCCTTTTTCATCAACGCGTACAGGAATGGGTGGTACTCCCCCTTGATGATCATATGAAGAGTGTACAGCTGCCCTGGCTTATGAAACTCCAGTGGGTTGTACTTGTGGTTGCCATCGCAGAGGATATACTCCATCTCTAGCAGGATGTCCAAGTCACTCACTGCAAAAAAATGAGTATCTCACGATCAGTTGTCAAGTCATACTTTTGCAGAAAGGTCTCATTCTGAAAGATAGTCTTGTACTTCAGTTGTAGTTATATTATAAGTCATATTTTCTTACATCCTTGGTGACTCTCAGTGACTCATGTATGTTCTCTTGCATGTTGTCCTTGATGATAGCAGCTAACCCCGGCACTCCTGGGCGCAGTACAAAACATTTTTGTACTGCGCCCAGGAGTGCCGGGGCGATTTGCGCCCTCCTATTTTTTAACAAGATATGTTTTGTACTTGCTTACTGAAGAATAGGGGGTTGAATG